>JAQGAZ010000435.1:0-63179 GCA_034692225.1 Polydesmus complanatus | reverse complement strand
ATTTAAAACTTATTTTTTGCTTTTTAGCGCATTAAAAGCGTATTTCTTTTAGTTTTTTAAAACTATCTTTTTATTAATAAAAATGTTTACTTGTAACATAATGACAGCTTTATGAATAATTAATTAATTTTTTTTTTTAATTTTTTCTAATAAATATAAAAACTCAACATTTTACGTCATAAAAAATGGAATTAACCATAAGAATGAGCAAAAAAGCTAATCCGCAATCTCTCTGTTAATTAAATCAACCATTTTGAAATGGTTGTTTACGTTTTATCATCCAAAAAGAAAAGAAAGTTGCTAAAGTTTAATACAAGTTCACATTATATAATTATTATACAGGTAGTGAATTTCTTTACGATATGCACTGTTTGTTAAATAAGCTATATGGGTGGGGGAACTGTAAACAAGAAATCAATTAAACCAAGCGATGAAGAAAAAACGTAATTGATTTTTTAAAATTAAATTTAATATAAGGTAATAAACTCTAGCAATAATATTCACAAAAATTTGCATTAAATTTTAGAAAACGCATTGCGGCAGCTTAGTAATATGCACGGTAACATTTTGACAGGTGTCCTATATGACCAATATAAAAAGAAAGCGAACGAGCATTGAATTAAATACGTCGATCAATTTGAGCAAAATAACTTCCTGCGGTTTTCAAACAGTCATATTGCAAACGTCGGTACGCACCAACAACGCTAACTGAAAATTTCGACTAATATTTTATTCGAAAGAATCGATTGTTATCATTAGAAGCAATTGGAAACAAATTTTCAATGCTAAGCAAACGCTTTTTATCAATTACTTTCGACGATTTATCGATGATGCGGGTTTTCAAACGACGTGAAATCTTCTATTTCTATTAAATCACATTATTGACATACCCAAGCTGTCGCTTTCCTGGAAATCAATAAAAATGCAACAAATAACACGGCCTAACTTTATTTTTAAAAAATTAAATTAAAAAATATTTATTTTTGCCTGGTGAAAATTAAAAATAATAGGGGGAAAATTCGTTGAGATGGAAGTGCAAAGTATTAAAATTGCTCCAAAGTCATTAGGCTACCGGTACCAATTTCTAATTATTATTAAAAATTTATTTCTGCCGTGCTTCAATTTTACTTTCTCCGTTGATTTTCTCGGAAAGTAGATCTAAATAGATATGACGTTAAATTGACGACTGGCCGGCTCCCCCCTTCACACTTTTCCCATTTTACTTTACCCTATTAAACTTGGATGCCAATGATTGAATCGAGATAACATTGTTAACAAGATTCGGAAAGTGTATTCTCACAAAACCCATTGACCAATTCCCTTCGAAAATGATCTCTTCAGTTCTCGCGAAGTCGTTTCCTGATCGACATCTCAAATAAAAACTTTTTATTTGGGTTTCAGTTACCAATGAATGGATTCATCGAGGGACTATCATCTTGTTAGGGTCTACATATTTTGATGCTTATTTCTTCTATCTAAACGCGCGCTAGGCAGTAGATATATACCTATATTTTTTTTTACGCGCGCTAATCACGCATCGACATGAAAGATACTAAACGATTTAAATAGGATGATAAAAAGGTTCGCTTCGATCTTTAATGGAATTTCTTGTTTAGTGAGAAGAACGCGGAGAGCTTTGTCTGGAAATTTAACGCCTTACTAAAAATAATTAGCCAATTTTTACTAAATGGAGCACCGCACGTGCGTCATTTAATAAATTAATTTGTAAAAATGCTCGGTCCGTCACGACTGACGGCATGTGTCATTATCTAATTATCTACTCAACTATGCGACTGAACAGAAGGGGAGGGGGGGGGGGAAATCTTTAGGGAATTTGATCTCATGTTCGATCGTTATCGCATAATCGGATCGGTAAGAAATTTTGGGGAATGTGCGCAGCGGTATTTGCAGTATTCAAAGGAATTAGCGGGAAACATTAAATATACTGTATGTGTGTGTGTCTCGTGTTATTAAGGTGTGTGGGAAGGACATGACGATTTGTCAATTACAAAATTTGTTTGCGAAAGGTAAGAAGATAAGTAGATATGGAAATGAGATTGGTGGGTGGATTTTTGGGAGTTAAGAGAGGAGGGGATAGGAAAGACAACTATGTTCGCAATCATTTCTGCCCTAGCGCTCAACCACATGCATGAGCGCCCAATTTATCCATTAAGTTTTGATAGAAATGTGTTACAAGTTACTAACATTGGTGCTCTAATTTAAATTTTTTTTCTTGCCTCATGTTACGAATGAGATATTCAAAAGCGTCAATTATGAGGTTTATTTATTATTTTTTTTTTTTGAAGGAAAAATTTCTAATTACGCCTAAAAATAACCGACTTTCTAAGTTAACGTTTTAAATTTGCATGAATTTTAATTACGTGACGCGGATGTTTAACAGACTTACAGTATTAATACGCACAATTTTAATTTTTTTTTTTTTTGGAACTAATCCAATGCCTTCCGTAGACTTGGCAGTCTTGATTTTGTAAAATACTAGTATTAAGTTTCGAGATATTTTTATAACACATGCAGATAATTTTGTTCGCATTTGGTAAATGCGTTTTGACGTTTCGCGGTTAAAACGTTTAGTTTTATATTTTATTAAGCTATAAATGTTTACGAAATAATTTTTGAGTGATAACGATTCCTGATTTAAAGATTTTATGGTTGTGAAAGCATTTGACCTACAGGCTGCTACCGGTATGTGGTTATTAAAATAAAATAAAAAAGTGCGGACTTTTATTTATTTGTCTCGGAATAGATTTGTGCATTAGAACTCGAAATTGATAAAGTGAGCTGCGGTTACAGTAGATTTACGAACTTTAATGTTATTTAAGTTAAATTGGATTATAAATCGCTTAAGAGGAGCTTGTTTGCATTAGCTGAATTGGCCGCAAATCTAGCGAACTGTTTTTCAGTTTTAATGCTTTGACCTAAAATTGTTAAGAGATTCATTGAGTACTGTATTATGCAAAATGCCTAGGTATTATAAAGACAGACAGTTTCACATCTCTTGCTGGTTTAATAATTATCTAAATACAGTACAGTAAAACCTCTACGCAAAACCACCTGTAATTAAAGGCTACCTCCGTTTCGAGACCACCTCAAAAACTTCTTTCTGATTTTTTGAATGTTAATGCATCTCTAATAGTGGATCACCTCTACCATAAAACCGTGATCACACCCATTTTAAGTCCCATTTTCAATGGAGGTCTCTATTTCAAGACCACTGAGAAGCTGCGCCCTCACAAATGATGATTTTGTGAGTCAACGCAGTAGTGCGATTGAATAGATAAAGTACTGTTCTAATACTTGGTTACAATTTTCAGTAATAGAATTCTAAAGGTGTTTATCCAGAAAAGTACAATTTTAATAGCACAAAAATTATGTTATTTTTTTTTCTTAAAAAAAATTTTTATTTGAAGACCACCTCTATTTAAAGGCGTATATTTTCAGTCGGTCTCAACGGTGATCCCGAAATAGAGGTTTTACTATATTTTGCAAAATGCTCGGACGAATCGCTTTGTCCATTACAAAAACGCATACATTTACTATTATTTTAACGCTTCAACCGTAACATCTGAAACTGTTTCGGATTTTGAAATTTTTTTTTTTTGTATTATTGCGTTACCAATACGTACATTTTTTTCTTCAAAATTTGCTCGTTTTAATTTTTCCTCCCTGTTTTATGCCAATTCAAACAAGATGATTGCTTTATAGACACAAATTCTTCTCGAATTAAATTTATCTTTCGTTTGTTTTTCTGATTAATATCTACAGTATTTGAAAATGGTACGGTACATGCAGTTATAATAATTATATTCATTCGCCGCAATTTGTTTCAAAAAGTCATTTTTCATTTTCTAATCCACATTGTTCTTCACCGTTGAAAGGTACATTAAGGCTAACATGTAAACAGTATTTTTTTAAAAAAAATATTGTATAATATTTATTTAATAAATAAACGATGAAGCAACGGTTGGTTGAAATGTTTAATCAAACTTTGGCGGAAAAGAAAAATTAGAATATATTTTAGTAGCTTCATATTGATTAGAAATAAAATTTATTCCGTACAAAATATTAGCTTAATTGAATTTCCCACGCACACTTAAGCCGCGTTGTTACGGCTAAACTCACCGGAAGCCGTAACTCATTTTTTTTTTGTAGTTGCAGAAGTACATTAACTTTCTGTTTGATTACAACAATTCGTGCGAATTAAAATGTGATTAGTGGTTTTATTTACCGGATAAGAAAGTAAATCCTCGACTGGAAATTATCTCTTAGCGGTAATAATTATTACGTAGTGAAAGAGAGATGAAATTTCATCGCGTGGACTTTTATTGATTACTTTCCATCTGCTATTCGCAAAGAGGCAGGCGTCTGTAAACCGTTTCCACTTACAAGAAAAGAAAAAAAAAAGTGCCGTAAACACTTACATAAAAATACAATCAACTCACGTCAAGTTATTTTTCTCTTCAGATGCTCGTTCCTCCAAGAGTTGAGACTCACAATCCGCTATCAATTGCGATTAATTGAAGCCTAAAAAAAAAAATTTTTACCTCATAACTTATGGCAAACTTTTGGCGCTTTAGTAAAAGTTTGCATAGATTTTGCAGTGGCAGATTTTACGTTTAAATTAATTAAGACTTTTATTTTGGGGGGTTTAAATTTCAAATAAACCATCAAATTATGTCTTTTTTAAGGATTGAAACCGTATAAAGCTGGACTTACATTTTGCGGTTACTTTAAACTAGACGGAGCAGAAATCATGAATTGAGTTTAGCGAATTGTGCGTAACGAAATTATGCTAGAAGCCACGCCTTTTATAAGACTAGAATAACATAAATCAATGTGGTCGATTCGCGGCATCGTATTTTCTGCATCGCCCTTGTATAAAAACAACGCAGATGCAAATAATTCAGCCTTAAGATTACGGCTTAAGGTCACTCAATAGCGTTAAATCCGGAGCCCCATTCCGTTTTCTATCTTCTTTCGTTTTCTCCTACTTCGCCCGTTGTAATGAAAATAGTTGGTCTAATTATATAATTTCTACTATTGCCCCAACTATACTGCAGTGAACCAATCATGTAGACTAGGCGTAAATTTGCCCCAATATTTATTTATGCAGATGCCGTATTAAATATGATGAAAATAATGCAGTTGTTTCAGACCTACGGTAATAGAGATTGAAACGTTAATAGATTTCTAAGGTAAATTTGGATGTTACTTGACTTTTATCTCAATAAAATCAAGAGAGATAACAAAGAAATCTTTTGTCATCGCTTAATGGCTTCTCACACACGACCATTTTTTTTTTCACATTTGTTGACATAATAAAAGTTTTTCAATTAAATTAAGTCAAGAAATTAAGTTTTTTTATTCTTATTATTAGCGCGCATTAACGCAAATGGGTGGAGGGGAAGGAACAAGTGGGAGGATGATATTTGACAATAGCTTAGTCGAAGATATCGAACATTTTTGCTTTTTTATTACTACGGTAATTGTTTTATAAAATAAAATCTTGGCACTCAATGCCGATAAATAAAGTTTTAAAATGGTGCATAAGATTATTGATTGGAATATTTTTTTTTTATTTCTACAATTTATAAGATAATTTTATTAAATAAGGCTACTTTTGAAAACAATGAAAATGCGCGCTATTTATCTCGGTTGGATCAACCCAGCGTAGAAATAAAAAGTTTTAAGACATCGGCGGCGATAAAATGTAAGAATAATGAAACGGAAATAATCGTAGCGTTTAGGCTATACAGTATAAGAAGCCAAAGACATCAAATAGAATGCAATATATTGACGCGCGAGCTGGATTTCGATTGAAATTGTGAAGGATAGAAACAACAGAGTCTCTTTAAGTGCTCGAATCAACTTGACCGGCCGGATGTTGAGATGTTTTCTTTACTTCATTATTATGGTTTTCCAAACTCTTAGCATCAAAAGCAGTGCCAAAATACAGTCGTTGAAATAATTAGCGGTATACAAAGTTGTTGTTGTTTTTTTAAAAACTTAATTTGTTACTAAATTTAAGCTTAATGTCGCGTACTTTTTCTTTTCTTTGTCGGTATTATTTTATTTATATATATAATAAACGCTCTGTAAATAACTTTTTAATAGAATTTGGCGCGTTGGATCTTGGTCGATTGAAAAGGTGGCTGAACAAGTTTAATAGCGCAGTTACGAACGTGCTATGCGATTACGCCGGAGACAATTACATCATCGTATATAATTAAATTTGTACAGCGAAAGGTAATGGCAGTAAATTGAAATATGGTACGTGACATCTAGAAATTATTATTAGGTATGTGAACTTACACAATGCGACGAGTGCAACTAACCCATTCTATACAAGGCCAATACACATGTCATGTGCGTGAACCTTTAATATTCGCGGAAATCTCCCGAGACGGCAGCGCGTGTTCACTGAACTCTCGTCATCTCCCAAAATAAAAAGTTTTGGAACTAAAAAAATGATGACGGAAAAGTCGTAATATTATTTGTTTAGTCTGAAACGTAGGTATGATGGTTTTTCGAAGTCAATTTTGACGTCATTCAGAGCTTGTAATTTTTTTTATTAGGTGTTTTATTTATTTTTTAAATCAAACGTTAGAATAGTCTTTTTTTTTATATATAAAAAAAAACTTAGTAGATCTAATCCGGCTTAAATAACTTGAGGATTTGTGTTTTTTCTTTATATTTTTATGGGCAAATTCAACAACATTTCGAGTTATCCTTTCAGTTAAAAATTGTAAAAAAAAAAATATTATACTGTATTTGACAAGTACTTCTTTTTAGGTTTCGAATAGAATAAAATCTATTGAATTAGGTAAGCAGCTAACTTGCAATTTTCATTTTAGTAAATAATAAAGTATTAAAAAAATGTAATGTGAAGATTTGAAGATCAGGGTCTCCAAACCTTGTAGTCTAAAGGCTCAACTGACTCCTTCATTAGGTCCCAAGCCTCAAGGGCCGAGAACTAGCTAGCTCATCAAACCAAAATTCTGTGGTTATGTTTGGTTAGCCAATTAAGCTTGATTAGTCGAAGTACTGTACACAAGGCCATCTTGTAATTAAAATAAACTACAGCGGGCTGGTTTGGTAGTGATTGTGAACCGGTGTTGGTCCTGGGGCTTAACTTTTGAGACTCCTGATTGATTACATGGTGGAAAATCACGGGGGGATGAAAATAAAGTTACGCAATGTTTTTAATCAATCTATGATAATATTATTCGCTAATTTTCTTCAAAAAAAATATGGCCTTATAGATAAACTTAGTTACTTTTAATTTATTTAATAGCAGGAATTTTGTTTACATTTTGTTGTATTTGTTTTTGGTGTTTTTAATTTTTTTTTTTTTCTTACGCAAATTAATTTGCAGGAATAATTAAATGTTTGGGAAATTTTTATTGGTGCTTGCCTTCAGGACAGTGCTTAAAATATTACAAGAGTCTTGCATCTAAATAAAAGTTTTTTTAAAAAAAAAAAATAATAATATGGATAGACCAATGCTGAGCTTTGTGGGGAGTGACGAGGAGTAAAATGTTCATTACGTTTCATTTGAATTTGCAGATGAAAATTAATGCTCAAAAAGTTTGGTAGGCTATTTTAAGTCGTCTACATAAAAAAAAAAGTCTACAGTATAATACGGAGTAATATAATAAAGCCAAGCTTGCAAAAATTTACTACTGACAACACTGCTTGCTTTTCTTCCGAGAATTTGAATTTCATTTACTTATAGAAGATAATGAGAGCTTCCTTATAAAAGCATTTTATTTATTTTTTATTTCGCAAAGAATAACATTTTTTCTGATACGATAATACAGTATTAAAAAAAAATTTTCCTTTTTCAAATTTTGGAAAATACGGTAGTTAAAGTTTGTTATTGAAAGTTGAGCTGCTAACGTCGTAGACAAAATTGCATAAAAATAATCAATTTTTCTTATTTATTTTTTGTTGTTTACTTTTGTAATTTTTTATTTAATTTACTGTAATTATACTGAGCATTATTCTATACATATTTTAATCTATACGTGCTGGATTTTACGATGCCGTTGCTGGGGTTTTTTTTAATAGTACATGTACATGTATCGTATTACTTTTCAAAAAGAAATTTTTTTTTAGAAATAAAATAATATAACTTTTTTTTTGTTATTGGGCAATTTAATAAAACTACCTGCAAGAGGACGAGCATTACTGTACTTTAGTTTTCAAGCGTCAAAAAATATTACGAAAGTCTTATGAGCTTCTTTCAGTTTTCAGAATTAAATTTTACTTCAGTTTTTTTTTTCTTTTCCTATTTCCTTTATGAAATAGTATTATTATTATTGTTTCTTTTAAAAAATATCGAAAACATAAATATCGATTTTCCTTCATCTTGGATTTGATTAGACTCAACGCTATCACTTAAATGGGGAGGGGGGGGGGGGGGAAGAGAGAATAAAATTTATGTCTTCATAGGAACAATGTTTTCGCGAAAGGAGGGCTAGAGAGAGAGAGGGAGAAAACCAATGATACGTAGGCCATACTGTATTTGTCAATCTAAGAAAATATATGGAATAATATTGGTAATTTGTTGGAAGAGTTCGAAAAGACTGCCATCAAAACGCATCACCGATCGTAGTTACATTCCATGATTTTTGGTAAACTGAATGAATTGCTCCTTAAAATAGAAATGTCAATTTGTTTAAAACTACCGTACTTGAAAAGCGATTTAGATTCAAATATTAGCATTTAGACATTATTTTTGCGAGAGCTATGAATGCTAGTTAATGGATCTATTACGATGAACACAATGACATCATTCCTGAAAATATTTTTTTTCATGTTATAGAAATTAGACGTCAAGTTTGAATGTTATGATCAATTTTGCATGCGTTTATTTAATCGTATTTATACTTAACTTATGCAAATATTTAATTAATAAATGGGTTTCAAGACTCTTAATACGAAATTTAAAAATAAAATTACATTAAAAAAATTTCAAGAATCATAACAATTACGATAAACTTTTTTACGTACGAGACTGCATTAATGATAATATGAAGTGGTATAATTTTGAATGGGCTAATTTTTTTATTAAAAAATGTATGTAGTAAATATTTTATGGCAATTTTCTAAGCCTGTTTTTGTTCAAGTAAATTCTTATATTATTTTGGCGTTAATAATTAACTAGTTTTTTTTTTTTTTTTTTGTTTATAAATCATCGTTGACATTTGTTTACAGCAAATTAATTAAAATAAATGCACTAATTGGTTACTACTATATAATTTTCATAAGTTCCATCGCTTGGATTAGTTAATTTGTGCATCACAGTCGATGTTAAATAAGTAAAGCGCAGCATTCATTGGTTTAAAATACTCGTCATACAGTTACTATGCCCTACAAAAAAGTGCAAGTGAGAAGCATCTTCGTTATGGTTATGGCATTCTTTATTAATGTTTTTATTATCATATAAATTGCTTGCATAAATATTATGAATTTTTATCGAAAAAAGTTAAAATAGCAGATTTTTGCCTTTCGGTTGGTGTTGTTGATTTCAGTATTAAAGCTGGGCGAGCGCGCGGAAGCATTAATATCTGTTTGTACAGATTGTGATGTGACTGGAATTTATTCTGAGTTGTTTACTTAAGAAAATGTTCACGCAATTACGATATCATGGAATGTTAATGGGTGATGATCGTTATGACACTTTTTTCTTTTGTCGTCGCTTCTGAGGAATCTAATAACATCAATGTAAACAGTGGCGTAACACGTAATAATTGCGCACAAAATATTAAGGTGCAACGCTATTAGAGATATTATACGGTACTGCTTTAGTAAACTGTTACGTGTATACTATCTTAACATTTAAGTCATTTGGAAGCGATTTTGACAAACTTTTAGTAATGAACATAATTATCAGCAGAATTATTTTTTTTAAATTTAGTATGTATTATTTATATTAAATTCTCAGGCGTGCTCCATTACTCAAGTGGAATTACGTTGAACGATGTGAAACTTTTTTTTTTTTTGATGTTTCTCGCTAAAAATTATTAATTGGCTAAATGTTTATTTTGGAATACACAAAATGGCGTTTACCTTGTAAAACTAATTCTGTTTAATTAGATTTTATTGCTTTTAATTTTCTATTTTCAACCAACTTATAGCAAAATTTGCAAATTTATAATTTGTTTGGCAAACAATCGCGTTGTAAAGGTGAAAATTGTTTTATTGTCAGTAATTTGTGACGGCGTTTAAACCAACATCTCGTAAAAGCTAAAAAAAATCTAAATCTAAAATACTGTATAAAATAAGCTTAGAGCGTTGCATTTACTATTGCCTTCAAAAATAGCATTTAAATAGCCAGTTGGACAAATATTATTGTAAATATTCAAAAATTCAATTTGATCCAATTTTTTTAAAGTTTGCAATTTTTTTTTTTTTGTTTAATAATTACAGTAAGAAAAAAGTAGACTATAAGGTAGACAATTGTATGCCGGTAAAAATTAATATAAACCGTATACAGTACTGTTTGCATTTGTTTTATTCTATTACCGGTATAATAGAAAAACTTTTCTGTAATTACACAAATAAATTTTGTTAGACGATTAAGGTACATCACATTGTACGAGTAAATTATAAGCAATTGTTACCATTATTATTGTTTTTGTTGCAATATTTAAATTTTTTAAATCTATTTTTAATTTTCTAGTTCCGATATATTTCATGAGCGGCTTGGGCTTCGACCTTCCATACTTGAATTACACAATAATCCATTCCAACACATGACTCGGTAAGTACCTTTTCAACCATCTGTTAGCTACGAAAACGATTAATAGTTAAGAAATATCCTCTGCTTAATGTTGTATGTCGATCGCTGATTGTTTTGACCAAGAGTAAATCAAAACAAATGAAAGAGAAAAAGAAAAGCGTTTGTATTTGTCATTATATTTCGTAATTGATAATTATTATTATTCGCTACCAATTTTGGTTTAATTATACTTAACTACCGTTGTTTTCTAACACTCAGCCTGCGAAAATAGCACTTTGCTCTCAAAACACAATCTCGTCGTTGAGAATGCATTGCAATTCTCAATCGGGTTTTCAAAGTGCTTTGCAATTCAAATGTGTATAAACAGCCGCGAAATAAAAGTCAAGAACGGTAAGTTGAAATACTGTCAATTTTTTTTTTTTATATAGATATTTTTTGCTGCAGATTTTTTTTTTTTTTTTTTTGTAGTGTAAAGTTAGTGGGTAGTTAAATTTGGTTGTGAACGCGGCGTGCAAAGCTCAAGTAGCTTATTCGACAGCGGTCGTTAAAATATTTCCATACTCGTAAGTCATAAAGAGCAGATGCATATTTTCACAACCAACGGAAATATTCTCGACCTCGTAAAATATATATATTTTTTTATCTCAGCTTCTTTCTAATTTATAAGTTAGTTAAAAATAAAATTGAGAAAATATTGGTGCTTGGTGTCACTTCCAACAAAACCATAACAGTTTCCATATTTTCTAAAATTAATGTAATAATTTTTTTTTTAATATAATAATAGTAATACATTTAAAATGCGTCGAAAGATTTAAGATTTTTTTTTTAAATAAAGGAATAAATTATTTATTTTATTTACCGGGTTTAAAAATGCTCATGAAATTTGAGGCGCGTGACGTAATTCCTGACGTAACACAATTCATTCCATCACGCATGGGAAAAATTTTATTATGTTTTCGTCTCAAAAAGTTCCAAGTTCTGGCGTATTTCCAAATTTTACAATAGGCTGCGTATTTTAACTGCTAATTCCAAAAAGAAAAAAAATGACTGAGCAAGTGCAATTAGTTTTCTCATAATTAATTCTGCGTAAAATGACTGAAGATATTACAAGTTTAATAATCTTCAAATGTCATTAATTTAATATCGCCACTTACATTAAGTCTGGAAAAAAAATCATTTTAAAAGTAATAAAAAGGTGCTTGAACTATTTTCAGTTCTTTCATAAGAATTATTTCTTATAACTTATAAGAATGCCTTTTTGCGGTTTTGGAGAAATTTTTTTCGATAAAATTGCAATTATTATTATTTGGGACTTCAACTTTGTTATAAATTTTGTGGATGCAATAATAAAACAAGATCGGGCATTGATTTTTGAACAACAAAGGTTAGTTATTTCGGACTATAGCTGGACCCAAATAAACTTAATTAATGGATCAACAATAATTGATTCCTTCGATGTTTTTATTCAAACTACTGTATACTGTATTTTAAAATGTTTTAAGTATTCCTGTTAACATGATTTAAAACAGTTTTACAGTAATGTTATCAATGATGTTTTGAGGGTACAAAAGTTTGAATGCAAAGATAATAATACTGTACGTGTAATTATTATTTTTGGTTGCTGTACATTTCCATTGGCGTTAATTACTACGAAAAATGTTAATATTTAATAATTCTGATAATTATGTTTAAAGATAAGTAAACAAATTTCGACGACGACTTTCAAGAAAGCATTGTCTAGATTAAACACAAGGTTAATAATAGTAATTTTGCTGACGTCAATTATTATTATTGATTTTATCAATAGATAACAGTAATGAAATTTAAAATGTTGAAATTGATTTTTTATGGGTATAAAATTTAGAAATTTAAAAATGTTTAATAAAAATTTTAATTTAATTTAGCACGCATTATTTATAATTTTAAAATTTAAATTTGAATTTTTTTTACATAAGGCATTAACAAGAGAAAGTTTGGCATAACGAGTTTAATAATTATTTAAAATTAAAAAAAAAAAAAAAATTCATAAGTAGAGAAAAGACTCGCAATTAAAAATATTGCACGTTTGCATCAATTACGAGGTGTTTTACAAGCTTCTATTATAACAACTGCTATTTCGACATAACTTTGTCGACTCTTGTGAAAATTACTCTATAGTCGAAGTGAAGAATAAGATGAGTATTCCGAGAGAAAATCTCTTATTTATCGCGTGTTTATTTTTATTGTTCTCGCAGAAAAGAATTGGATATCAACTCCGCCATGTTGATTCTGCACAAGGAAGCTGTGGTAAACGCGTACAATGAATGTAAAGAACTGACGTTAAATCAACCCAATCAGCCAAGAGATGACGGTAAGAGTAAATTAAAATCTTCCTAATACTTAGTCCGTGAACATTGTGCTTGTTAAAGTTATGCCATTCCGTTTATATTTTGTTTATAAGAAAAAAATATTAAAAAAAAAATTATTTTTGCCAAAATCTGAAAAACTTATAACTTAAATTTAATAATTTTAATTTTATTTTGTAACTACCGGTAGTACATACATGCAGAAAACTATACTCAAAAAACGAATATTTTATGATACTGTAAATGCAAAAATAATAATTGATTAATATTTTTTTGAATATTGTGATTCCTTCATATTACACCCACAAACTAAAATGAATTAGCCATCACTATTACAGTAGCATTAATCAAAAGGCCTGACGGTTTACTAATTAAAGTCACTTTGAACAACATCAATATGGCGCTTTCATATCTATTTAAAGTAAACCAAATTACATTTTTCTTCGACAATCTTTTGGGAATAGCGAACGTCATTCACTTAAAGCACAACAACTTTGAAAATGTTGTGCGAAATTCAAGTTACTTTTATAATTAAAACTACCGGATGTTTTTAATCAAATCTTTACTCGGTAATTCCCAGTTAGCTACGATAATTATTAGAAAAAAAACAGCATTCTTTTTAGTCAATATTTTTGTTTATAGTTAGTGAGCATTACTTCATTACTTAAACAGTACAGTAGTTTGAAAAACAAAAAAAAAATAATTTTGAAATAACGAAAGTTTAACAAATAGGTGAAAATACAAAAATGATGCAAGAAAATTAAGAAGAAAATTAACAATGATTCGTGATGTTACTTATTGGTTAGGGTAAGGCTGGCTGCACAATAGACTTTGATAATAATATAATTTTTTTTTTACTTTGGTCTTTACAATTGGCACGTTTTATTTCCAAAAACTACAAAAATCAAAAATTAAAACGAAGATTAACCAAAATTAATTGCAACCATGATTTTATAGTTAAAATCATAATGTGTCAATTGCATGCTACTGCCACTTAGTTGGCACATGTGCAGAATATCGGTGCTGTATTATAAATATCCAGCGTTAATTCTTGCAAGATGTTCGTTTTGGTTGCGCAAAAACGGTTTCTATTTTTCTACCGTGATTATCTTATTACCAATTATCTAAATCGTTGTTTCTTAAAGGTTGTTTTTTTTTAATGATGTTTGGTTGGATTTGTTACTACCGGTAAATCAAACACAATTTTTATATAGGCTTGGTATATTTTTTTATAAATGCAGAAAATAATCACTATAAAATATAACGTCGTTTAATTTACTATTTTTAACGGTTCGAGTGGTCCGTAAAGGGCACAAACCCAATACCCAAAATGTTATTACAGAATTTGAATTAAGAGATAACAAATATAATTTTTTGATTCTATTAACTATTCTTACCTGGTATTTATGTAAATTAAATCCTATTTTGATCTGCTAAGGAACTTACAATAAATTATATTGAATTTTCATGTAAAGTTTCCATTTAGTTCTACATTCAATTATTGATAATTTATTTTAATGTTTTTTACTGAGATATTCCCTAAAAATTTGTAAGAAATATTTTCAATTTCTATTGGTGTAAATTCACGTTTATTAATTTTTAATTTGAATTTTTTTCTGGAGCTATCTTAGTCCCGTGTGATATTCAACACATAATTAAATAAATCAATTATACCAGCATATTAGCTCAACTCTAACGAACCATTTTACTAAGAAAATATGTAAATGCCCCTATCCTACAGTACTTGCAATTTACTATTGCACTTACACAATGTATGCTCTAGTAATAATGAATTATTATAATAAAAAAAGGCGAAGGAAAATTTAATTACGAAATTTTTATTTTATTAATGAATATTCGAGTTTTCAAAGAAAACAACTTAAGTAACTTGTTGCTAAAACTGCACAATTTATCACATTTGTATTTTAATTATTTGTTTTGAGTATGCCGATAGTAAATGCCAAAATATATTTTACCGTATTTTTATATTTTTATTTTAACAAGAAATTCAAAAGAAGGTGACAAACTTCTGTTAGTTGGGTAAATGCACTTAATTTATTTTCCATTAGATGTAATTTAAATTTTTTTTATTTATTTTTTAAACCAGTTTTAAATAGCCTACTCAAGAATATACACAAAATATTAAATTCAGATATTAATTAAACTTTCTTATTTTACTCTAAAAACGTAACGACATAAAGCACTTGGCGCATCGGTGCTACAAAGCCAAAACAGCGACCTTTCAACTGGATTTTTAATTGAGGCGACAATGCCGAACCCCATCTTACGTTAAGCATTTGTAATAAATACAAAGTTTTATTAAAAAAGCATTAGTTTTATGCCGCATTTTGTTATATAATAATATTATGCCGTACAGGCTTAAATATTTAAAAGCTAAATCGATTGTCAAACCAAGTGGTAAATCAATTTTAATAGCATTAATGTTACAAATCAAGTTATTACATGTACCAGTATATTTATTTATCGACAATAAATTATTAACTATAAATACAAAGCGTATTATAGAGCTGTACACAAAAGTGATAATTTAAAAATTTCCGTTTATTCATAGTGTACTACTAACAGAAAAACAAGATAGAATTAATAAAGAAAACAATATTCATGATTGACATTCAATTTAATAATGCAAACTATTTTTAATTAAATGTCGAAACTTGTACAAACTAAACGTAAATCAAGCGTAAATGCTGTTTAAATAATAAGTCTTTGCGAAGGAATAACAAAAAATTTTAATCAAAAAATGCCGTATGAACAATACTAATAGACTTGGTAGAGTATAAAAATAAGCGCAAATCAATTTATAAATACGTCAAGTTTGATTTTGAAATGAAGAAATTCTCCGAAGACTAGGGTTAATACATTTTGAAAGCTTAATGTAAAACTTCGTTCTTTATCGTAGAAGTTGTTTTTGAAGTTTAAATATACTTGTATATAAAAAATATGTTGTACTTTAATCAAATTGCTAGTTTCGTTTTGTTATCTTTTTTTAAACTGTTATCTTGTAATTGCAGATTCTCTGTTCTGTCCGAGGATCTTTGACGGTTGGGGCTGCTGGAACGACACGCCAGCTGGAGGGGTCGCCGTTATTGCTTGTCCTTCCTTTATAATTGGCTTTGATCCAAATCGTAAGTGAGATTATTAATTAACTTACTAATAATCTACCGTTTAATCTTACCTACTGTACACCAAAGAACAAATAACTGGAAACATTCGAGAACAAAAAGAGCAACTCATATTATTATTAGCTTTTTTCGACAAAATAAATAATACTCTACTATAATTTTGTTATTGTATATATCTTTTAAAAAGTGTGTACCTACCGGTACACGCTCATTATATCTCAATCGGGTGTTTTAGATTAGAATTTTTCAAGTTATATCGTGACGGAAATAAAATGAAAGTAATTAATTAAACCTTAAAAACGTTTTTATTTGTAAAAAGAGATGGTAGAATTAGTAATGTAGTCAAAAATAAAATGTCAACAATGCAGTATTTTAATTATTTTAAAAGTAATTTATTCTTTTCTTATACATGAGCTCACATTTGAACAAATTGAGCCAATAAAGAAAAAGGGAAATGAATAGTCGAGTTTATTGAATATGTAATTAGTTTGCAGTACGGAAACGTTGCAAGAGTTTTGGCGCAATTTCAAATTGCGGTTTTGTACTTTTCAAACTTCATTTATATTTCTCACTCTTTTGCTGGACAAATGTACAAAACAAGAAATTGATGCTCTTTTGATGTCAGAGCCCTTGGCAACTAACCCGTTGTTACGCTTCTGTTAACGTACATTAAATTTAAACTCACAAACGTTTAAAATTTGAAATCAAAAAATTAATGCAGTGCCGGTATATTTTAATTCTAAGGCTTAAAACCTGCGCAAATGGAGGGCTTACTGTACAGTTTTGCATTGCAAAAGTAAAAATCTATTTTGTAAATGTTATGCAATGTAAACCAAATTTATAAAGAAAAACATGAAGAATTCAACATAGATTTAAAAGCACAGCAAGTAGAACATTTGAATTTGTTTTGCCGTACTTTTTTGATAATATCGGTTTTGTTTGTTTTATGCCGGTTTTGTGTTTTAAATAACTTCGATATTATTTACTTTCTTTGAAGATTACTTTGAGAGGGGAAGGGCTTCATTTTCTATTTACGGTTTTATGTCATAAAATATTGAAGTGATTTTTTTAGATGGGTATTTTTAAATCGACAAATATTTGTCAAAAAATTAAAAAGGCATACACTTAGACTTACACTTACAATGCAAAGAAACATTTCGTTTGGCTTTTAAGTGCATGTTTCAAATGACATATACTGTATTCTTATCTAATTATTCTTTTGTTTGTCTAATATTCAATAATAACATCTTTAATTTTAATAATCTAATTACTGCTACTTGACTGCTATCGATCCTCATTTATTTGTGTAATTTGTTTTAACAGGTCATTCACAATACAATACGTGTACGTTTCATGTACATTTAGTTTACAAAGCTAAATACTATTTTTAATAATTAAATTCTACATCTACTAATAATTTTTTTTTGTTTTTAATTGATAGGTTATGCTTACAAGCGCTGTATGGAAGATGGCGATTGGTTTCGACATCCAGATACTAACTCTACCTGGTCTAATTACACTACTTGCGTCGACCTCGAAGGTTTAGCGGTGAGTTATATTGTTCGTTAAACTAATTACAAAAACGCAACACTATGGTTTAAAAATAAGAAATTATAATTTAATGTTTACTACTGGTTTTGGCTGTAAACCATATAAGGAAATTGAGTTTTAAGAAGTTTATTTATGAGGAATTTGCACGAAATTAAAAAAAATAAACATCGATTTATCCGAACTTTAATTTAATTTTGAAAAAGAGTCGCTGACTTTTGGTTCTATATTTTCGAAATTTATCAATTCTCAAATTGGTTTTCAGCGGAGCGTAAACCACCATAAAAATGGCATCTTAAATGCACCCCTTTTTTGCTCCACCTCATGACATTACGTATACCTAAGCCAATTTGATTTTAAGAGCATTTCCAGGGTATTAAAAGACGATATATTATAAACCTATTATGTATAATTTAATAATCAAATTGAAACATGAAATATCCATTATTTTTTATTTAAAATGTGTTGATTTATATTGAAAAATACTCCATTTATTGATTTTTTTCTTGCGCTACTGCAGTTTTTATCCAATTTTTAAATATTTTTTATTGGATTTATTTGAACTCTTGAGTACGGGGGTTATTTTCCAATCTCATTAGAGAGGGAGAATGCGAAAATAATTCTAGCGTTGACGATAACGTGAGCTTTAGTAATTTGTCTTTTAGAAAAGAAAAACTGAATGTTATTTTCTCACTTTTGCTTATGTTTTGTCCCCGCATACATCATTGTGTTCCAACTCTTTGACTTTTATTAGTAGAACCAAGAAAAAGTGTTCAACTTTTTACTTGACACATCTCGTTATTTTTAGATGTTAAATGTTGATGTTTGTTAATGTCTAATTTAGGTCTTTTTTTGACAGATGCACCAAAGAAGCGTTAAAGTCTACATTGCCGGCTACTCCATTTCACTCGTGGCCTTGCTCATCTCACTTTTCATCTTTTTCTACTTCAGGCAAGTCTTTATCTCTTAACTCATCTAAGTATTTTTTTTTTCGTTTGAAATTTTGCCTCTGTCTCTGCCAAGTGCCAACCTCATTTATTTCTAACGCTACACATATCATAATCAAAACTCCATACACTTTGACCGTCCCACATTCCAACTAGACCTCTAGTAGCCATTCGCAGCATATCTGATTTTCTTAGATAAATCATGTAAAGCGACAAACGAGCGACGTGATTATCTTCTCAATGATAGTCAAGCATGTATACTTAACCCAGTCTTTAACTAAAGCAATTACGCATTTACTGCGAGTGGTTTAGATGTAGTCGCACGCTATTAAGTTAATAAATGCAGCTAAAAAACTGAGAATTGGGTTGTTATAATATAACTGCAACGGTGACAGTTTGCTCGTAAGATGACATTTTTATGACGGCGGGCGTAATATATTACCAACTCAAGCTACACTAACCAACCTATAATTATCTGAACACTTTGCCTGTTAATTGTTTGAGCAAGAATGCCCCTTTTACCTTGATAAAATTTGAAATATTATTTAAAACGTCAATCGACTAAACAAATGTTTAAATACGATTTTTAGTCTTAAGCATTGATTAAAAAAATTGAAAAGTTTTTATTAAAGACTTTAAAATAAAAATTAACCGTTTTCTTAATACAAGTTAATGTTGTAAGTTATTAACTTGTGAATTGACATATTAAGTACATTTGAAATAATGAACAAGTTTCATCAATTTTGAAAATTTTGCTTTGAAATTTTATTTAAAAATTAGTTACCGGTAATAAATTTGTTAAATTATTCGAAAAACTAACTAACTGTTTAATTAAAATATAAAACAAGAGGTTTCTTCCGGTGCAAATAACTTAAACAATTTGAAATAGGCCCTAAAAATATTTAGATGTTGTAAGTACTCCTGAGAAAGTTAAATCTTTCGTTTAATTGGGGAAAAAAAAAAATAATGTGGTGAAGTATTATATTAACAGTAACTAAAAAAAACTACCGGTATTTAAATATTTATTACCGGTACTGTATATATATAATATTTATTACTTAAAGAAAAAACTACCGATATATACGAGTAAATATTTTGCACCTAAAATTTACTTGCTCCATAAAGATGATAAAGTAATTTTAGATCAATCTCATCTTCTGTACGAGTTCTCGTATTTTTTTGTTAATAATACTTCTGCTTTAAGCTCCGTTTCTACATCTAGAGGCCTCAAGCAGTGCGGAATTTTGAGACCCTTTATGATATAAATATATTTTTTTTAATAAAAAAAACCACCATATCTGTATTTCATAGAGCGTTTAATAACATTTTTTTAAAAAAATATTTTTGAATTTTTTTTTATTTTTGGAGAGGATTTTGGGTAGCCGTCAAGACTTAAACACTTCACTGTAAAACGCACGTTGCATAAACATGACTAGTGAATTGGTAGTTTTTTTTTTTTTTTTTCAAGTTGACGATAAAAATTGTTGTTATTGGCTTTTTTGGCTCAACGTGAATGACAACAAGCAGCTTTGAGTGTTGTCAGCCACTTTCTATCAGCGTCGCAAAAAAATAAATTTAATTAAAATGCTTCAAGTTTTCCATCACCAGTAGGACGTACTGGTGATGGAAAACGTTGAAAAAATAGTAGATATTGAAATAAATGGCTACACAGAAGATTCCATCGAATATTTTCACAATGGGAAGTCTGATATTGAATGTTAGTATAATATATTCCCTCGTACTTAATTGCACAAACTCGGAAAATAATTAAAGAAAATATAATAAACATTAAAAAAAATGCAAATTAAATAAGAAGGCAAATATTTCATTTTTACGTTTTCAAGAAGCAATATTTCCTTTGTTATCATTTATTGACTTAATTTAATTGTTTAATAATTGATTTTAATATATGAAAAGTATTTTTCTGATATACAGTAAATTTACTGTATTAAAATTTTTTTTTTTTGATTTTTGTTTGTCTAGACTTCTTTTGGCACATAGTTTTATTTAATATTATAACAAACCGTGATTATCGCGGGTTTACTTGTTGTTTGGATTATATCGTCACATATTGGATAATACTGTAAATGTCAATTTTAATTATTTTTTTTTAACTCTGACAATATTCGTTGGGTTTTAGAGACATACCGTGAATGTTCGCAAAAACAAAAAAAAATTGTTTTCTAAGCAACTATTTCAAATTTTATATAGCTCACTTAATTCTTTATCAAGTTAAGAATAGCAGATAATTATGTTAGTTTGAATAATATGCATTTACATGTATATAGAAATTTTGTTGAAGCGTTTTCGGTACTGTTGCAATGCTTTATCCGTATCATATACAGTAATATGGTGACATTAAGCATTAGAGGCGCGAGATTTTTTGGGGAAAGGGACAAATGTAGCCCTTTTTTTTACAACCTAGTAAAAATTTATTTCTTGCAAATGTGTTTCTAAAAATTAAAGGGAGAGAGATTTGCAAAAATGATGTCCCTGGCTTAATCCATCGAATTGCTCGTAACAGCTTTTCCATCTTTCAGAAGAATTGTTCAATTAAATTGCAAACTTTTAAAATTGTGTGTACATAAATTTACAAATTTGTGAAGGAATGACTTTTTATATTATGCTAATATTGTGCTTAATTTTAAAGCCCTAAAAGAAGACCGTTATTGCTGAAAATATGGCGCGCTGGGACAGACAATGCAATTTCTTTAAACGGACGATTAAATTTTGAAAGCGCGGCTTCATTGTAGTTTTGAGCGAATTGAAATTGAATGTACTCGTAAAACCAAATTGAAAGAAAGAGTTGAAAAATGCGGCAACTTAATGTGCAGAGGCATTTTTAGGTTGCTGATAAAAACTTGACAAAATGTTATTCTTGTATACTGAATGCAGTAATTAATTTTAAATACCGGTACCAGTATTTTTTTACTGAACTTTAAAATATCATATTTTATGAGTGGAGCCAAGTGCTCAAAACCCCGCGATGGCGTTTGTATAATACTCGTACACCATTAGATATAACGTAGGCCTACCGTAATTTAGCTACTTTTTCTTTCAAATGATTTATTTTTAAATGGTTTGCCAACTTTAATTTGAACGCACTTTTAAATTTAGGTCCGCAAATACTGTGTAATAGAGCCTAAATTCTTCTCCCACCCTAATTTACTACAGTACATGTATTACCTATCATACCTATGTGCCTAAGATTGAGACGAGTACATTTACTAAATCACTGGAAGGGCGCTTTTTGCCTTTTGGCTTTGCTTTGCTCATATTTAAACTATTGGTCAATCGTACGTCTCCCATTCCACACGAGATGGGGGTTGCAACAATTTTGCGGTGTTGGCAATTTATTGATTTACATGAATTAAATAATGTTTATATCCCTATACATTAAGTAATGGCAGCTTTTCATAATCCGCTTTAAGCCGGGGTCGAAATTTGTTAGTAGGGTGCCAGCAACATTTTGAACCTAAATAAAGCTTTGAAGGACCAATAGCTTGATACTTTGCGAGCTTGGAAAGTTTAATGAGCAAATTGACCTTGTTAATAAAATTAAGTTTTCAATAATATTAATTTCACATTGAATTAAATGGCATGTAATTATTATGAAGTTAGCGTGGAAGTGTAGTTTAAAATTATTTATTGAACAATTATTAGATAAGGTCTACAATTGCCCAATAGCCATTTACATTCCACGTGTTCTCATTTCATTTCACTTAATTAAAATCGTCTTCAAATTAGCAGATCACTTCGCTGCACTCGGATTACTATCCACAAGAACCTCTTTACTTCTTTCATCATCAATAATTCCATGTGGATAATATGGTTCACAGTCATCGCAAACACGCCGGTAGTCTTTGAGAACGGAGTAAGTCCAGACTACCATTTCTTTTCACTTCATCCATTATTCACCTGAAAAACCGTTTTCGTTTTTTTAGATTGGTTGTCAAATTCTTCACGTAATGCTTCAGTATTTTCTAGTCTGCAATTACTTTTGGATGTTTTGTGAAGGACTTTATCTTCATACTGTGTTGGTCTTCGCATTTGTTAATGATGAACACATCATGAAATGGCTGTTAGGCATTGGATGGGGTAACTTTTACTTTTTCTTTAAAAAAATTTTCCAAGTTTCATTTTGCATCCCTTTTGTGATAAGGTATTCCAGCCGTATTAACATCCATATACGCTTATACGAGAAGTTCTTTTCCGGAAGAGGCGACTCAGTAAGACCTTTTTTTTTCTTTTTCCTTGTAAAAAAAAAACCGACAATAGGAAATAAATCCTCAAAGTGCATGAAAAAGCTTTCTCAAAGTTAAAGTTCTGTTTTATGCGTATGGCAGGTTTCTAATGTGAATACTGTTTACACTGCCACTTGTCTAGTTTTGATATTTTTTAAAAAAATAGCACCGTCCCCTATTCTCCCTCCCGGATAAATTTTTTTTTAATATTCCATTTTATATATCTATACATTTCAATTTCTTTATTTAGCTGTTGGATCGATGATGGTCGTTTCACTTGGATTCTGACGGTGCCAGTTTGTATTTCAATGCTGGTCGGTAATAGAAATTTATTCTTGTTTTTCTTTCAATTTTTCAATCCATTTTACAGTGCCTATATGCACTTGGCCTTTCCCTCAATTCAAATATTTCCATATCTTAACAAATAAAGAAAAATATTGAGATTTGAAAATCTTAAGTTTATTCTTTCTGTATTTTTATTTCCCTTACATCCCTGCACCTGGATTTTTTTCTCCTTCCTTTTTATAGGCTAATTTAATATTCCTGGTGAACATAGTCAAAGTGTTAGTAACCAAATTGCGGGCTGTCAACACGTCAGATACCAATCAGTATAGGTAAGTGGTTGACAACTCCAATCGAAATTCAATTTAGGCAATTGGGTACAAATATGATTGTTCGAATCATTTGCAAAATTGGTTTGCATTTTACTCACTTTTATTTTTTCTTTTCGTTGGTATTTGATTTTTTTTTTTTTTGTAAATTATTTAGGAAAGCAGCGAGAGCTACTGTCATATTAATACCGCTGTTGGGACTTCACTATATTGTGACACCCTTCAGACCACACGATAAAACACCGTGGGCAGCCATATATGCCATTGTGTCTGCTGTCGTAACGTCATTTCAGGTGAAGCATGTTTTGTTACTAAAATAACATTTAAGATTTATCCTTAACGTAATAAACACTGTACTTTAATTAATAAGTATCATTGGTATTTCTTAATTAAAGTACAGTGTTTATTACAGTGTCTATTCCTAAGTCTTAGGAATCTGAAATATATTTTTAATAATGACAAATAAACGTCGAAATATACATGTACATGTTTTAACAATTAAATAGAATTTATTAATATAACTTTATGCACATTTCATATATTTATTTTGTTTTAATTAGGGTTTGTGTGTTGCGTTTCTTTTCTGCATATGTAATAGTGAGGTAAATAATTGCAAAATTTATTCTTTTATACAGTGTTACAAAAATAAATTCAAAACACCGCCAACGCTTTAAAATTATTGATATGTGTAGAAAGTATAAATTGAGCCAAATGCTCCAATAAATGCCGTGATTTAGCATTGCCTTTTGCATTTAAAATATCATCATTGTTTGTTCAAAATAGAAATAAATTGGATGCTACTTTCCAGTTGACTTAAAGTGGTATTTTAAAACTATTATAACAGATTTGTTTGAACAAATAAAGTAAAATATCTTTTTGAAACAAAAGCTTATAATTCTTCGTTAATTGTTTTTGTAGGTAATCGGAATATTACGGAAAAAATGGCGGCAGCACAAACAAACATTCAATAGACGATTATCAGTGGCTGGAACAAGCATTTCCGTAAGTGCAATTTGAGTAAATTAGCATAAAATTCAAAACCATTAGGTAAGCATTACATTTTGTTTTGATTTGTCAATAATTAAACGATAACTTGTCAAAAATAAATTTCAAAATTTGAAACGTTTGCCTGAATTTGAAATTTATTTTAAGTTTAAACAGTAGATTATTAGCATTTTGGGATACATACAATAAATTTATACAGTAGAATTAAAATATTTAATATTTTGACAAAATTTTCAATTTTTGGATGAACAATCTAAGTTTTGACGCTTTTGTTGGCCCCATTTGTTTTCAAGAATAATTTGTTTTACTTAATTGGTTTATGCACTCAATTATTTTATTAAGCTACTTTTTTTTTTTTAAAAAAAATTGATTTAAACATTATTCTACCATTAAAATCACGTCCAAGTGTTTTACATAAAATAAATTTCGATTGCATTTTTACGCGTAGATTAAATTTAAAGTAAATACTGTAAAAATAATTTTAGTTTTTTGGACATATTAAATGTTTATTTGTTGTTAGTGACAGCAGGGCTGTAGTTTAGTATTTAAATATGAGCGACATCTTTTCTGTCCTCCTCAGTGTTTTAGTACATTTATTATTTTGAGCATTGGTAAAAATAAACCAGCTCAAAATTATAATGTATGCTATCACTGAATCATTTAAAAAATTTTATCCATATTTTTAATATAAGTTCACAGTATTTATTTACTGTTTCCTTTAATTTTTATTTTAGGAACTTAACCATCGTTATTTACCCTTAGTTTAATAATAGAATATTTCCTTCATAATTATTGATTGCTAAACACTGAATTTTTTTTATCTTGTGTAAATATCCGTATATCGCAAATCAATAATATTGACGTTACTTTGGTAACGTATTTTAATTATTTATAGATTTTACACAATGTTAGTGTGTATAAAAGCAATTTTTAAACAATTTGCGGTACAATTAAATAATCATTATGAATTTCATGTCAGTTTTATCAACAATTTTGAAAAATTACAATTATAAATTATTTCATTCATAAATAACAATTCATAAATAATTTTATTCAGTTAAAATTAATTTTGTGTTTAAAAATCAACACGAAAAAGTTAGATTTAACTATCTTATGTATATTATTTTTTGAAAAAACAAAATTTAATTTGATTTCTTTTTCCCCCGCTAGAGACTAAACTTTTTGTTTTCAAATTAATTTTAACACTACAGCCCTGAGTTACAGTGCAATACTGTATTTTAGAAATGATAGCAGCACCAAAATTATGCTAATTAGAATTATGTACGTTTTCAGTTTCCTAATCCGTCGAGTTATCACGATAATTGTGAAAATGTGTCAATGCAGACAATGCAAGGTAAACGATTGCACCTAAGACGTACATAATTATTAAAGCTTACAGCAAATAAATTCCTGTTCTTGTATTTCAAACCTTTATCTTGTTTTCATTTCAAACAATTCCATGCCTTTGTATATACATGTATACGACCATTAAATACCTAGTTTTTTATTAGAATATTATTGGAACTTATATTGCTTTACATTAGATTTCATGAACTTTAAAAAAAAATCTTTATTTTAGTCAATTAAAGAACATTCCATCCCTTATAGATAGCTGTCAATTATTTTTAGGGTTTGATTCCAGCTATTAAATTTGTTACGAAACTGTTTTATTTATTAATTTATTTTCTTAAAAGACTAATAATAAAAATATTATTCAAAAATTTTATTTTGTAAGTTACTATGAATCTGTAGAGTAGAATTTGACTTAAATAGGAAGAAATTGCATATCTACTACAATTATATGTTTATTTATTGTTATAAGTTAATTTTTATAAGTAATTGTAAATTTAGCATGAGTTTGTTTTTGTTATTTTTTATTCTTAATTTTATTATTTTTGCTTTATTTTTTTCTTTTTTTGGGGAATCAGTTGGTAACTCCGCAGCATTCTCTACCAGGGCCCAACAGCAATCACGAGGAGGACGAAGAGGAAGTGCTATCAAGTACAAAAGTCTGAAATTGAAAACAACACTGTCGCTATGGAGAATGACATACCTCAGTGGTGGTGACCTGGTCAGTGCCAAAATGCCAAAAAGTTCTTCAGTTTAGTGAATAAAGCTTAGAAACAAAGTGGGTAGCTTTTAATGAAAATTCATCTTTTCTTGACCAACCCAACAGATGTCGACATTTTTTTTTTCAGAGTTACACTTGCATACTGTAATTATAAATTGTATATATTGTTTTAAGTCTACCAATTTTAAATTTTTTTAATTTACAGTACCGGGTATTGTATCAAAAAAAATTATTTGAGCATTTTCAGATAAAAGTAAAATTAAGATCTTGACAGGACATGAGAGTCATAAATTTAAAAGAGTTCATTTTATCTTTCGCTTATTGATAATTTTGTTTAGTACAGTAATATTATTCATTACTTGCAAATTTTTGCATCTTAAAATCCATATCTACATTTGCCACTATTACATAAAATATCGTGTCATTAAATATTTTTTATTGTGGATCATAATAATTATGAAAGAAAGAGATTAATATATCGGATTTTCATAGACTTTTAATTTTAAATGACTGTATTAACTTGTCAGTGTTTTAACCCTTGTCTACAATAATTTATAAACATTAAATATATTTTTTCTCAATATTATAAAATGTTATGGTAATATTGAATTAATTTTAAAGCACACCCAAGCCCATTTCTAAGTTTGTAACATGCAGTTTAAATTTGGATTTTATAGCTTTTTAATTCAATAAATGAAATGGAAATAAGAAGTGTAACTATGAAAAATAATTTAAATTATCAAACAGCGAAAAAATTTATATCAGAAATTGTTTTCGAAGTGTAACTATCAATTATTTCATTTATTTGTCTATTATATTCTTTATTATTTTGAATTTTGATGATTTTTTTTTATGATGGCTTTAGTTATTGTCATGGATTTCCTGAGATACCGGTAGTCAAAACTCTGCTTTTAAGATTTTTATTTCTTAACTAATGATTTCCGGGCATAAAAAGCTATAAAAGTAATTTTGATTGTTAAGATGAATGTGGGCCAATCATATTGCATGCGACTTATGAAAGCTGATCTCGTAGGCGTGGTCTGTGCAATATTTCTTGGATCAAGTTGGCGTTCATCTTGGATTGTGTTTGGCTTTACATTTGACTGCAAGCAAGCTTTTTAAATAGATCTGCATAATTATACGTGACTACTAAAAGAATTATCATACTAGGTGAGTGACTCGATTATTATTATTATGTTTGAGTTTCAGATATAGCCTACCGTACGTAGCTATCTGCCACAATAGCAGTAGAATTTGATATTGGTATTGAACCTTTGGTATTGTATGCCTTAATGTTTTTTAAATAGCCAAAGTGTTTTGATTTATATGGCAGACAATCATATTATACAGTACATGTAATTAGATTTCACGTCGCTTGGTTTTGGACAACGTTTGCGCAATTTGCATATTTCTCTGTCAATAATAATTATTGCGGCGTATAAAGCAATGAACGGAAATTCAATTTCTAGTAATGTAGACTAATGTAAAGTCTAATATTTTTTTCTCTGTCAAATAATGGATTTAGGTTATTTTAAGCAACAGTATCTAAAATTTCTTGCATATACTGGAGGTACGTGGGTTTAATATAATCAAAAGGTGTTATTCTTTAAATTTTAAGTAAGTATGTACCGTACATGTAGCCTAACTGTTGCTGTTGTAAGCTACTGAGATATCGGAGTAATTTTTTACAAACTTTTATGGTTTGCGGTTGCCTCTTCTTCATAATTATTTAATAATTTAAAAACATAGTTAAATATTTTATATTAAAAATATATAGTAAAAAGTAATTTAATAATTAATTATTATGGATAAATTAAAACAACAGTGAGCAATACTGGTAGTGATTTAAAAAAAAAAACTAACATTACATTTTATTACAGTTTAAGGAGGCAAATAATATTGCAGAACCAATTATTAACATCGCAAACAAGTTCAACAATTATTATTATAAACATGGTATAATAAACAGTGAAACATTATTATTCCAAAAGCAGATAAATTTTCTGAATACCGGTAGCAAAAACATTACATGTTTCATCTCTTTACATCTACACTTGTTATTTTAAACTCCCCTATTAGTGGCTTTTTGAGTTTTTGTGATTTCTCTGAATTTGTATTTTTAACCTCTGGCATTATCTTTTTGGACCCATTTTCTTTAAGATTTTTAGAAATTTCACTATTTCTATTGCTTTCATTTGTTTTTTTGTTGTTTACTTTAACTCTTGTGTTTACATTGGAATTTTTACTTTTTTTATTTAATTTGTTTCCTTGAGCAGCATTTGCCATGCTTAAACTTAAGCCATTTAGATGATTAATTGCTTTACCTAAACCAAAATCCATTCCAATGTTTAGTCCTTTAAGACCACCGAATACATTACCCATGGTGAAATCTAGTTTTTTGGATTTGCTATGGGCAACTACGTTCTTTCCTTTTTTTGGGGCTTTGTTTAAATTAGTTTGATTATTAGGCTGTTGATTTGGAACTTTCATTGTGGTGTTATTATTGCTTCCTATACTCCCAACACTCAATTTGTCATTATATTTATTTGCTTTGTCGTTTGATACTGAGTTTGGTTTTACAATGCTACCTGTTTTAGGTGTATTAGAATTTTCTCCAAATCCACCTGCACTGCTATTTAACCCCACTAATTTATTAGTATTGCTATTATCTTTAACTGAACCCGAACTCATTCCCAGACCTTGCCCAATGATTTTTGCTTGGCCAACATTAGCTCCCAAAGCTTTATTTGAAGGCAGCCCTGTTAAATTGTTATTAATAGAATTAAATTGATTATTTGATTTTCCATTAGTAGATAGGGCATTAGAGCTTAATAAATTACCCTTATTTTGATTTATTCCAAAATTTGATCCTGAAATATTTGAATTTGGAAGTTTTTCTACAGACACTGAAGTTGGTGCTAAAACATTAGTATTTTTATTTGCAGATCCCTTACCAAATCCTATGGCACTCGTGGAAGGATTAATGTTCATTCCACTTAATTTATTCTGTTTTCCAAGGCCTGAATCCATAACATTTACAGGTTGTTTAGTTTGACCAAAATCAAAAACATTTCCATTGCCAGGTTTTAATGCAATTGAACTTTTGCCATTTTTTATTTGATCACCTGATTGATTGGGATTATTTAGTTTATTGACAGAAGTAGGAGCATTTTGATTATTATATCCTGCACCAAAAGCAGTTGACTGATTTCTATTGTTGGCTGTTACAGGTTTAAAGCCAACTTGGGATGCTGGTTTCGCTACTTGTCCTTCACTTCGAGCTTTTTGAGGTTCTTTAACAAATCCAGCATTTAATCTCTTGTTATTTTGGTCTCTATAAGCTGCTGGTGGTCTAATGCTGGTTGGCGGCTTTATTTCAATTGTATTTCTATCACTTTGTGCTGCGATATAATGGTTTTTAGCATTATCTGGCTTAATTAAACCAGAACCTAAAGCTTGAACATTTCCACTAATTGGAACAGCATTAAATGAATTATTTCTATTGTAAACAGCTGCTGGTTTAAGTTCAATTTTATTTCCATTATTTAGAGTGGCAGGTTTTAAATTTTTAGAATTTCCATTTCCATTGGCTAATCCAGTAGAGATAGAGTTTGAAGATCCTGTACCCAAATTTAATGGATTAATTTGATTTTGACTTTTTCCTGTATCTATCGCCCCTGAATTCTTTTGTGTATTTGTTTTAAAATTATTGCCAATAGCATTTCCTACATTTAGTTCCTTTATTTGATTAAGTCCTGTTTGAAGACCTGATGTACTTTTTCCATTTTGATTTAAGTTGTTATTTTCTAATATAAAATCTCCATTGTGTTTCGGTAACCCAGGAGTTAGTGGCAAGTTAGTTTCCATTCCATTTGCAAACCCATTTTTTGAACCAGTTATGCTGCCACCTTTATCAATTTTGTCACCTTTAAAATTTTAATTTGCATTAATTATATTATTTTCAAATTACAATTGACTCAAATCTATTACCAGTGTTACTAATTCCTGAAGTTATTTTTGTTTTATTTGGTAAAGGTTGTTTTAAACCAACAGTTCTTTCACCGTTTTCATGTTTAATATTTTCTGGCTGATGCACCTTATTACTTTTCCCAACTTCTGTAAACTCTGAGTTAATTCCCATATCTTGTTCCAAATTCATATTAGGATTATCTTGTGGAACTTCTGAATCAATATTAGTCATTTTTTCCTTGTCACTATATTGCATCTGTAAGTCTAAATCATTTTCTCCATAATCAGTTTGCCCAGTGTTCATTGGGCTTTCTTTATTTTTTGTGTATTCTGAATTCATTCCCATGTCAACATTTCCAATCTGATTTTGGTTATCTTCTATATTCGAAGGAAATCTCTTTACTTTTTCATTTGTAAAATAGTCACTTTCTATTAAAAAAAAATTTTCTTTAATAAATTTAAGGTTTTTTGAAATTAAATTTACCTTTTGATTGGTTTGGATTGCCAAGGTTTTCATAATTTGTTTCTTTGCCAACATTATTAGGATTTATTTGATCTGTGTACTAGAACATGATATAATTCATATTTAATTAATGTAATAAGTATCTCACCTTGATAATTATTCCATTCATTGTTTTGAGGTGGATATATTTCAAAAAGTTTTTCTGGTTCAGCTTGAGCATTATAATAATCCAAGTTTTCATCATAATTCATATTGTTTTTGGGAAATGAATTAACACCATCATAGGCTTCATATGGTTTTTCTAATTGATTTTCATATGTGGCACCAAAACGTGACTTAAGTGCTAATTTATTATTATTTCTTTCCTTCACAGCAGTAATTTCTTCTGAGGCTTTACTGTTTCTTAAATCAAAACTTTCATAACCATCATTATCTGATACACTATTATCTGAAAATTGGTCATTTGTGTCCAATTTGTTAAAGTCAGATATTGATCTGTCATTATTTATATTATCATATAAATTATAATTTTGATCATTATTTATATTTTCATATAAGTTATAATCTTGATCATTATTTATATTATCATATAATTTATATTCTTGATTTTTATATACATCATCATTTTGTAAGTTATATTCTTGATCATTATATAATTTTGCCTCTGATCCATATCTGTTATTATTATTTAAAAAATTTGGTTGGTCATACTGGTCTATTTGTTGAATCCTATCTGAATTCTCATCATTATTATCTAAAAGTTTACTAAAATTAGTAGTTGAAATCATAAAATAAATCAATTTTACCTTCAGTAATCCTTGTTTCATCTTTTGTATATTTATTAATGAGGTTATCATTTAATTTAGCTTTAAAATTTATGTCATCTGTATAATTATTATTTGTGGATGAAAAGTTGTTAAGCGACTTTAATTTATTATTTTTATTAACATTGGATGATTGTTTTGGATTCAAATTAAGTTGGTTTGGATGTTGAGTCAATTTTAAGCTTGTATCATTTTTTGTTTCCATATTTAATGATTTAGGGGTTGCCATAAATGATGCAGAGTTATTTTTTCCAACAATTTGAGCATTAATTGATTGTGGGTTTGCATTTATGGATTTTATCTCATGTCCATCATTTGAATGGACATTTATTCCTTTTGGGTTTGCATTTACTGCATGAAATCCTTTGTTATTTGCATTTGCGTTGTTAGATTGTAGATTTGCAGAAGCACTCCCATTATTAAGATTAAGATTTTTTGAGTATGGTTTACTATTTAATATCAAGTTGGCTGACTTTCTAGTTTTTAAGCTAGATGAATTAAACTTTGCTGAAGGATGTGTATTTTTATTGTTTTTAATTGTTTGGGAATTAATTGATTGTTGTTTCATATTTAATGCATGGATTTCACTATTATTATTAAACTTCACATTTAAAGATTGTGGTGTTGCTGATGCAAGTTTTATTTTGTTTTCCTTATTTAAATTTGGTTTGACTGAACAACAATTACTATTTACATTTCCAAATTTTCCAGTTTCAGTGCTAATGAAATTAGGATTTCCTGAATGATACATATTTTTGTTTTTTCCAATTAATTGGGCATTAATTGACTGTAGTTGGGCATTTATGGATTTTGTTTTATTTTCATTATTTGAATGTACATTTATTCCATTTGGGTTTGTATTTAATTTCTGAATTCTATTTTTATTATTTGAGGTCGCATTTAAAGATTGCGGATTTTTGAGAACAGATTCCATTCTATTTTTATTAATTAAATTTGGATTTGTTGTGTATTGATTACTATTTAATTTTAGATTTATTGCTTTTCGAGTTTCAAGGATAGCAGGATTTGGATTTGTTGAATTTAATGCATTTAATGCATGAATTCCTTTTGTGTTTGCATTTAGTGCATGAATTTCATTTGGATTTGCATTTGATGCAAGAATTCTATTTGGGTTTGCATTTAATTCAGAAACTTTATTTAAATTTGAATTCAATGTTTGAATTCCTTTTGGTTTTGTATTAATGGCATGGATTCTGTTATTTGAGTCCGCACTTAAAGGTTGTGGATTTGCTAACACTGATTTCATTCCATTTCCATTAATTAAATTAGGATTCATTGGAAAATGTTCAGAATTTAGTTTCAAATTTGTAGATTTTCCTGCTGCAGTGTTAACAAAATTAGGCATTGCTGAAAGATATGTATTTTTATTTTTAATTGTTTGGGTATTAATTGTTTGTGGTGGTGCATTTATAGATTTTATTCCATATCCATCTTTTGAATGTGCGTTTATTTCATTTAGATGTGCATTTTTTGGAAAATTTCTATTTGGGTTTGCATATAATCCTTGAATTCCATTTTTGTTTGCATTTAGTGGCTGAATTCCATTTTTGCTTGCATTTAACTCATCAAATTTTCTAGGCTTTGCATTTGATGCATGATTTCCATTAATGTTTTCATTTAATGCAGGATTTCCAATTGGGCTTGCATTTAATTCATGAATTCCTTTTAGTTTTCTGTTTTGTGCATGCATTCCATAATTATTATTTACATTTGCATTTAAAAGTTGTGGATTTGCTAACACAGATTTCATTCTATTTCCATTAGTTAATTTAGGATTTGTTAGGAAAGGCTTGGAATTTAGTTTTAAATTAACAGCTTTTTCCGACTCAGTGTGGTCAGAATTAAGCATTGCTGAAGGATATGTATTTTTATTTCCAGTTATTTGAGAATTAATTGTTTGTGGAGGTGCATTTATAGATTTTACTCCAAATCCATTATTTGAATGTGCATTGATTCCATTTGGATGTGCATTTATTCCATTTTGATGTGCATTTATTCCATTTGAATGTGCATTTAATACAATTGGATTTGCATTTAATACAATTGGATTTGCATTTGTTGCAGTTGGAAGTGCATTTGTTGCAGTTGGAAGTGCATTTGTTGAGGTTGGAAGTGCATTTGTTGCAGTTGGAAGTGCATTTGTTGCAGTTGGAAGTGCATTTGTGGCAGTTGGAAGTGCATTTATTCCACTTGGATGTGCATTTATTTTATTTGGTTGTGCATTTATTCTATTTGGATGTGCATTTATTCTATTTGGATTTGCATTTATGCCATTTAGATGTGGATTTATTCCATTTGAATGTTGATTTATTGCATCTAGATTTGCATTTATGACATTTGGATGTGCATTTAACTCATTTGAATTTAGATTCATTCCATTTTGGTGTGCATTTATCATATTTGGATGCAGATTTAATCCATTTGAATTTGGATTTATTCCATTTTGGTGTGCATTTATCATATTTGGATGCAGATATTTTAATCCATTTGAATTTGGATTTATTCCATTTTGGTGTGCATTTATTCCATTTTGGTGTGCATTTATTCCATTTTGGTGTGCATTTATCATATTTGGATGTGCATTTATCATATTTGGATGTGCATTTATCATATTTGGATGCACATTTAATCCATTTGAATTTGCATTTATTCTATTTGGGTTTGCATTTATTCTATTTGGGTTTGCATTTAATGCATGCATTCTGTTTGAATTTGTATTTAAAATATTAATTCCATTTGGTTTTGCATTTAAATTATGAATTCCATTTAAGTTTGCATTTAGTGCAGGAATTCCATTTGGTTTTGCATTTAAATTGTGAATTCCATTTGGTTTTGCATTTAAATTGTGAATTCCATTTGGGTTTGCATTTAAATTGTGAATTCCATTTGGGTTTGCATTTAATGCAGGAATTCCATTTGGTTTTGCATTTAAATTGTGAATTCCATTTGGTTTTGCATTTAAATTGTGAATTCTATTTGGTTTTGCATTTAAATTGTGAATTCCATTTGGTTTTGCATTTAAATTGTGAATTCCATTTGGTTTTGCATTTAAATTATGAATTCCATTTAAGTTTGCATTTAGTTCAGGAATTCCATTTGGTTTTGCATTTAAATTATGAATTCTACTTGGGTTTGCATTTAATGCAGAAATTCCATTTGGTTTTGCATTTAAATTGTGAATTCCATTTGGTTTTGCATTTAATTTATGAATTCCATTTAAGTTTGCATTTAGTTCAGGAATTCCATTTGGTTTTGCATTTAAATTATGAATTCCATTTGGGTTTGCATTTAATGCAGGAATTCCATTTGGTTTTGCATTTAAATTGTGAATTCCATTTGGATTTAATGAATGAACTTTATTAACATTTCCATTAATTGCATGATTTACATTTGGGTTTGGATTTAACCCAGGAATTCCATTTGGCTTTGCATTTATAGCATGAATTCCATTATTATTTGAGTTGGTATTTAAACGTAGTGGATTTTCTAACACAGATTTCATTCTATTTCCATCAATTAAATTAGGATTAGTTGGGAAAGGCTTTGAATTTAGTTTTAAATTGTCATATCTTCCTGCCATAGAGTTAGCAGAATTAGGCATTGCTGAAATATACCTATTTTTATTTTTAGTTGCATGGTAGTTAATTGTTTGTGGGGGTGTATTTAGAGATTTTATTCCAAATCCATCACTTGAATGTGCATTTGCTGCATTATTTATAATTGGGTTTGCATTTAATGTTTGAATTCCATTTGGATTTGAATGTAAATCATGAATTGCATTTGGATTTGCATTTGGATTTGCATTTAAAGTTTGAATTCCAGTTGGATTTGCATTTAATGCTTGAATTCCCTTTGGATTTGCATTTAATGCCTGAATTCCACTTGGCTTTGCATTTAATGTATTAATTCCATTTGGGTTTGCATTTAATGCTTGAATTGCATTTGGCTTTGCATTAGAAGCATGAATTCCATTTGGGTTGGCATTTAATGCATGTACTCTGTTTGGGTTTGTATTTAAAACATGAATTCTACTTGGATTTGCATTTAACTCATAAATTCCTTTTGGCTTTGCATTTAATGTATGCATTCTATTTGGGTTTGCATTTAATGTACTAATTTCATTTGAGTTTGCCTTTAATGCTTGAATTCCACTTGGCTTTGCATTTAATGTATTAATTCCAGTTGGGTTTGCATTTAATGCTTGAATTCCACTTGGCTTTGCATTAGTTGCATGAATTTCATTTGGGTTAGCATTTATTGCCTGAATTCCATTTGATTTTGCATTTAACTCTTGAATTCCTCTTGATTTTGTATTTAATGCTTGAATTCTAATTGGATTGGCATTTAATGCATGAATTTTATTTGAGTTTGCATTTAATGCATGAATTTCATTTAGATTTGCATTTTCAGCTTGATTTCTATTATTTTTTAAAGATTGCTGATTTGATAATACAGATTTTATTCCTTTACCATTAAGTAAATTAGGACTAGTTGGGAAGGTCTTGTTATTTAGTTTTAAATTTTTAAGTTGTTCTGTTTGAATGTTAGCTGAATTAGGCAATGCAGATTGATATAAGTGGTTATTTCCAATTGCTTGGGTATTAATTGTTTGTGGATGTGCATTTATGGACTGTATTCCTTGTTTATCATTCAAATTTGCATTTATTATATTTGGGTTTCTATTAATTTTATTAATACTATTAAATTCGGTTTTTAATGACTGTGGATTTGCATATACAGATTTCATTCCATTTGTATTTATTAAGTTGGCATTTGCTGGTTTTTGATTAGTATTATATTTTAATTTCATAGCATTTCTGGTTTCTAAATCAGCAGATTTTGTAGTTGCTGAAAGAGCTGCTGTGCCAGTTTCTCCAGCTGTTTGTTTATTAATTGATTTTGTGTTTGCAGATTTAGCTTTCATTCCTCTTCTGTTAATTGGTGGTGCATTTATTTTTTTTGAGCTTGCATTTAATGCTTGAACTTCATTGCTATTCTTTGAGTTCATTTTGAGTTGTGGACTGGTGGTTTTCATTCCTTTTTCATTGGGACTCATATTTAATTTAAAATTGATGGATTTTTCAGTTTGACTATTAGATGAATTAGGAATTGATTTAACATTTGCATTTTTATTTTTTTCATTTGTTTTTGCTTTGTATGGTTGTTGGTTGGCATTCATGGATTTTTTTTCTGCTCCATCATTTGATAGTGTTTTTATTCTTTTTGGGTTTGCATTTATTGCATTATTTACATTTTTAGCACCTGTTTTTATTTTTAATGATTGTGGATTAGCTAATAATGATTTCGGTCTGTTTCCATTAATTACATTTTTATTTATTGTTTTAGGATTGATTTTTACATTTTTAGCTTCAAAATTGGGTAGTGGGTTTGCATATAAAGACTTCACTTTACTTTCATGCGGATTTGCTGAAATGTGTTTATCATTTCTTTTGATTGAGTTGACATTTATAGAATTCGGATTTGTTTTTAATTTCATGACTGTAGCATTTGGGGCTTGAATGTTATTGGATTTAAAATTTGTTGAAAGATTTTTAAGTATATTTTTTCCATTGGCTTGGTCATTGATTGATTGTGATAATTTAGCAGTTTCTCTGTTTTTCATCTGATTAATATAAATTGATTGATTGTTTTGAAAAGGTTGCTGTAAAACATTTTCTTGGTTTTTATTTTTTGATTTATTTAAATTTTTATTTCCAAAAAGTTGATTGTTTGTATAGTTATTGCTTTGGTAATTATTTGATCTAAGTGCTAAATTTGATTGCATATCTGATAGATTCTGAACAGCTGGCTGTTTTTTGTAAAATTTACTCCATTTATAATTTTCGATTGCTTGTTCTATTTCATTTATCCTTTCTAATTCTTCTCTATCAGAATCTGTTTGCTCAAATTGGTAATTTACCATCTTATTTCTTGGATTGTTTGTCCATTTGGGGCTGTAATAATTTTGGTCATATTCTATTTCTGGATTTGAATAAAAATCAGCATTATCTTCAAAATATTTTCGATGATGTTTTTTAGGTTTATGCCTAAATTTGCTTCGCATTAATAATCCTTTTTTTGAATGTTTAATTTTTTTATGTTTTGAGAAATTATGCTTGGAATTGCTTTCTTTGCTATGCTTATGGTTTTTACTAATCTGTTTTTCAAATTGTCTTGTATTTAAGTTTTTATTCCTTATTTGTTTATCTAAATTTAGGTTTGATCTTAATTTTAGTTTTGATTGCTTGTGAGTTTGTAATTGATTTCTTCTGTTTGTTTCCATATTTTTATTTTCTTTTATTTCTGGAACATTTTTTTCTTTTGTTTTTTTATCTGATTCAGAATCAATTTTCAAATTATTTGATTTTTTATTTGAGATTTTTTCCCCAATTTCATGACTATTTTGAAATGATGAATTTACTGGATTATTAACTGGCATTTCATTACTTCTTACTTTAATTGTTTCATTTAACTTGTTTACATTATTATGAGCATTCTTAAGTGGACTTGTTTTACTATTTCTCATCTTAGAAGGTCTATCTAAATTTTCAAGCTTTTTGTTTTTTGTCTTTATTTTGCCATTTTCTTTTTCTCTTATATTTTTTTCTTCCTTATTAGCCATTTTGTTTTTTATTTTATTTTTTGGTGATAATTTCATTGTTTTATCATTATATATTTGTGGTATATCTCGTTTGTGTATTATGATACCTGAAACATGATTTAACTCTTATGAACAAAAACTCAATATGTGCCAATAATTAAGTTTTAGACCTAATGTTTTTTCCGAGTTTTGGGATTCGTCAATAGGCTTACTATTTTTAAATTCTGTATCATGATTTATGAGGCTAACGTAAAAATACTTAGTTAGTGTTTTAATGAAATTACATTAAAAATGAATATTTACCTGATTTTTTCAATGCAATTTACTCCATCAAAGATAAAGTGAGTAAATATAAATAAAAAAATTATGATTTTATACTTAAGCATTGCATGCATCCAAGTATCTCCTTAAAACTGACAAAAAATGTATTTGATGTAATACATCTCTATTTATGTTTTTGAAATAGAGAATGATAGTATCAAATTTAGTTCCGGATAATGATTTTTAATTATTCAAATTTCGTTTGAATTAGTGAAATTAACATTTAAAGTTTGTATGTCTCTGTAGCATACAAATAAAATGCTTTATATGCCATTGTTTAATGCACTACATTTAACTTATTTTTAATACCATAAAATGATTAATTAATAAAAATTCTAAAAAATTTTTTTAAATTATTTACTTGGAATATGTCATCATATAATACGCAATTAAATGTGACTAAGTACTAGTAATTGAACTGATTTAAAAAGAAAAAAAAGTCAATAGCAATTTTTAAACAAACATATTAGTTCATTACCAGTATATTAAAATAGCGAAATTTTATTCATATGGTTTACACCCATGAAAAACAATCATGCATATAAAAATATCATTATTGTATTTAATTTATAAAATTAAAATTTTAGATAAAAATAGTAAGCTATTTGTATTAAAATTACCAGTATTTTGCAACTAGCACACTGAAGTTAAATATTTTTTTTTATTTTTTTTAAAAATTTAGACTCCAACACCAAATCCTTGTCCTCCATTTTCACCAACTCCTATTCCAACCTTAGCTCCTGGGGGAATATGAAGTTGTCTTAAAATTTCTAAATTACGCGAGAAAGGTGGTTGTTTTGGCGGATTAATACTATTACCCAAATTTGGTACGTTGGGCGCATTTGGCACATTGGGTACACTTGGCGCATTTGGCACATTGGGTACACTTGGCGCATTTGGCACATTGGGTACACTTGGCGCATTTGGTACATTAGGTAGAATTTGTGCACCATTTGGTACATTTGGCGGGGATGTGATTATTAAATTAAAATGAGGAGCCACAGTTGTTATTACAATGAATGTAGTTATAGGATAACTAGGTTTTACATCTTCACTAGGCGTTTTATCTTTATAAGTAATTTTCACTACTTGAGTGACATTTGAATCCGATGAATCCGACGATTGGATTGGAGGAGGCGGAAGGGGTGGGTTATAAGGATAGTTATTAGGTTGGTTATAAGGATAGCTATTAGGTTGGTTGTAAGGCTGGTAATTTGGTTGATTGTAAGGCTGGTAATTTGGTTGGTTGTAAGGCTGATTATAATATGGATAAGGTGCTCTCATATAGGCCGGATGTTGATATGAATCATAAAAACCTAATCCGTTACGCAAATTTAAGGAACTACTTGACTTCGCATCAGTCACTGCACCTATTAGGCCTACTCCTCCATTAATTGTTTGAGGTAATATTGAACTAAGTTGAACTTATAGTGAGCACATTATAAAATAAGTCAATTTTTAGATAAAAATTAAAACAATATTGCATAGAAGATTGTTTACCTGTGTCACGTTTGATTGGTGAGTGATGGCTCACACTAGTTAAAATAAGATTTAAATTGAATTTCGTACTAAAATTTTAAATTATTTTTTTTTTTTACTATTTACGATTAAAAAGGTTTAGTTTATATTTACGTTTTGTCTTTAATAACTTGAGATTTAATAACTAAAATGTAAAGAAATATTAATAATAAACTTTGCATGACGAAAACAGCGTATCAGTATAAAACTAGTGAAATAATCAATACAGTACTGCTAAAAGTTTCACCGCACTTGTAACAGTTCAGTAACTTTTGTGTTTGGTTATCGCACATGTTTGCAATATAGAAATATATTTTAATATCAAATTTAGATCCGGATAAATAGCTTACATTTCAATTTTTGAAGCTTTAATTAATTTTATTTATTTTTTAATGCGTAAGGTTAATGTCATTTAAAATTTTTTTGAATTGGCAATATTGCTGCAGAATCTTAAACTTAATTTTATTTCACACACATTGAAAAAAGTAATCAGCTGTTCAAACCTCGTCATTGGCATTGTACTAATATTGAGCATGAGCATCAGAAACTTTTCGGATTTTTACCGGATTCGATCGATACCGTAAGCATTACAAATTGCGCACCTACCGTACTGGTATTGGCTGTTTCGATACCCTTGTGTTATAAATGTTATATACCGGTAATAGATAATTTCATTATAAATTTTAAAGCGGGTTAAAATTGCTTAATATGCGAGTTACAAGACTGCATTAATTAATTGGAAATGTCTGCATACCAATAATTCAATAATTATTTATTTGTTTATTTTCAATCAATTTGAACAAATATTCAGCTTATTTTTTTATTACATTTTACAACGTTTTGATCAACTTATTGTAGCTTCCCTTAGTAAAAATCTTGGAAAATAATTCTTTTTTTTAAAATAAAAAGAATATCTATGAATACATGTAGCTAAAGTTTTTTTTAAATTTGTACTGAACCATCATTTACTCTACTTTAGATCATTTGGCTTTCATAATACTGGACATTGAAAAAAAATATAATATTATGGTGAAAAAGAAATAAATTTGAAGGGATTGGAGAAGTTGCCAATTAAATAGACAAATTTATGCTCAATTGTTTTATCTCGGTACTATGTAACATTGATATGGTACATTTATGGCTAATAGATAGAAGACGCCTCTGAAAAACATTTTATAACAATGCTATATTTAAGTGTAATTTGATTGAAATCACAAACTTATAAAGGTTAATGTAAAAATATATATATATATACGAGTATATATATTACAAAACGTAAATGCTATTACTTAAATACAGAATAATCGTATTGAATTGTGTTTTTGTTAGGATGCCAGCATATCAAATCACAATGCAATTATTATCAAAGCATTCATTTTTACAATCAAATTCATTTTTAATTATGTAACTTTGACTACAAAAATTCAAATTCACCTGATCTTGTTGCATTTATCATTTACAAATAGAAAGATGAAAGCTTTAATTTTATTATTGCAATTTATGTTAATTATAAATATTAACTTTGGAAGATGTGCTGAAATCAACAATCAAAATAATAAGTAAATTTATTAACATTATTTTTTATTAAGTTGTCTATAAATATTAATATAATGGGGGGGACAAAATAAATTTAGAAATTTAGACGCCAGCCAAATAGGCAATAAACCTGGATTAAATAATGCTGGTATTGTAAACCATATTTTTCTGTTTTTACATTAATTTATATGAGATAAAAAAAGAAGTTATATTGTGGTGTTTTGCATAACAGCCGCAAAAGGGAATGACGGTACGTGTAAAGGAGAAGATTTAAAAATGCGGCACCACCATCATCATCATCGCCCATATCCTGCCTACTATCCGGTACCTGTACCAGGCCCTCCACCACCCCCGCCTCCTCCCGCTCCCGCTCCAGCACCATCTTCAAGTTCGCAGAATGTTAATCAACACGTAGAAGTCGATGTTAAATAGTGAAAAAAAAAAATGCCTAAATAAAACAAATTTTCAAATGCGAATATGAGAGAATTTTTCTTGTGAGGGCCAATTGCACCCTCAAAGTTAAACTCCATTTCGAAAGATTGATTTCGCGCTGAATTGGTGTAAATTAGCCGTATAATATAAATTATTAAAGACTGCGAAGGTCAAAACGAGATAATTAAATGACGAAGAGGTAATTACTGTACAGGCATTACAACTTTCACTAAATTGAATTAAAATTAAAATGATGAACAAGGTCAGCTACAGTAAATATATATCGGTAAAAAAATTAATAAAAATAATAAAAAGCCTGGTTCGAACATTTAAAGGTAGAAAAAAAATTAAACTCTTAATGAGTATTCAAATCGTTGTTGCCTAATTAACAATAATATGATTGAGTGTATTTCTACAGTAGACTTATATTACGTTGAATTATTTGAAGTAATAAATTGGCCGTTTTTAGTTGAAAAGTATATTACTGAAATGCAAAAATATTAAAAACCTTTATAATTGCCGCAATTAAAATAATAGTCATGATTGTACTATCGACTTAGCCTAAGGATATTCCAAGTAATTTGGACGTAGGTCACGTTTGCAATTTTTATAATAAACATTATTATTGATTGAAAATTATAATGATGAAATTAAGCGAGGAAAATTTCGGGCTCCCAACATATCTCACGCATGCTGGAAGGATTGACTAATGACTATGCTTCGTACTGTGAGTTATAACACAAAAACCTTGTTGAACTGACGTTTAGCTACATTTTAACGCATTCTAACGCATCTAGCTGAATATTTGAAGAATTTGTAAGTTTCAGCTGTCGGCCAAAACTGCAACAACAATTATTGAAATTTAATTCAGCTTTCTGGGCCCTGGAGGAGCTGAAAAAATCGCCCAGATTTGTGTAACACCAGCCTTTAAAAAATTGTGGAGTGGGAGGAGGGAAGGTGGAAAAAATAATAATAAAAAAAATGTTAGTAATAATAATTATTATTATTTATAATATTACTGTAGCCTGTTAGCAACTTTATTTTTATTTTGACGCTGGTCGCAATAGGTGCGTCAGAGTTACGCGAGAGGGGGCTGCTAGGCTCATCTCAAAAGCGCGCATGCGCGCCAAAGCTCGATTACCAGGCAACATGTTGGGGCAACGAGCGCCGAATGCTAAATTTGGGCTAATCATTTTGATGTGCATGTGATTATGATAATAATTAGTATTGACAGTTAATTAATATGAGATATTACATAAACGTTTAAGAAGGAAGAAAACGAGTTTGATGAAGATAGAGATGGAATAGGAAATCGTGTAAAGCACCCATGGCGTAAGGTCAAATGTAGGTCGGAACGAAAGGAGTTGATCCAGGAAGAAGGACGCCTACACCCGCCATTTATTCCTCCTTAATTGAGGTAAGTGAAATGATTAAATAATTTCGGATGGTATTAGATCTCTCTGTTTTTAAAGACAAAAATATATACATGTATTTACAATGTACCGGTACATCGTTTAATATAAATATACCGTATATTGCGTTTAATTGGCTACACTGCTCTCGAGTGACGAGTCTCAATGTTATAGCTTCGCATACAAAATGGCTGAGATCTAAGGTTAATTTTAACTCGTATGTGATTAGACAATGGTAGAGGGGATTGTAAACATTTAATTGAAACTATTGACAAACTGTTAACGCACTTTTTCTCCATTGCTATTATTATTGAACAATTGGATTGGATTTTATGCGTGATTTTACTAGCAGCATTTAATATTTGTTGAACAAAACGTGTAAATGATTTTCAATAGGTGTTATCTAGCAATATTGACATTCCTTAAGAAATCTATTTCTTAAAAAAAAAAAAAAAAGAGTTTAAGTGACTCTTAAAACATGACGTAATTGAAGTCGATTATAAACAATCGATTGACAGGCATCGCTTGATTTACCGGTAGTAATAATGACTAGACTGTGTTCTCGAACGATTTAGAAAGAAGAAAAAAAATGTTGGAGAAACGTACCTCTCCGTCACACGTCAAGCAATAACAAAGATAGATAATGAGGTAAATTGGAAAGCGCTAAATACATGTAGTATTACAGAACAAAACAATAATAAATAGGAGGGGGAAAGATGGAAATAATGGTGCTATAAAAAAAAAAAAAAACGTTGTTAAAGGTGTTTGGGGAGAGATCAATCTTGAAGGAGTAAGGTGTGAAGTTTGGAGGTACATGTATTTTACCTACCGGTACCTCCATTAACTTTTCAACAACACTCGCAGATCTTAATCGTCCTATCGATAAATTGAACGAAGATTCAATAATTTTTGTAATATTTGAAATTAATGGAAAAATAAGAGGTTTTGCGTTGCTTTCATTTCCAAGCAGACAACATGACTGCATGAGTTCACCACGTTAACAAAGTTAGATACTGTAAGAACCTATTCGCCTTTGGACTTCCTGCTTTTCTAGCTTCATATTGAAATTTTGAATAATTGTAAATTATACAATTTATTTTTTTGTGTTATGCCGTTTATTAATAACAAAAAAAAAAGGCCATAAACAGTGAAGAACTTGTTTTCTATATTAGATTTAGGCGTCCTGAACATTATGCATCGTAAATTATTACGAGTACAATAAGACATTTTCCTTAATTAATTTTTTGTTGTGCAATTTTTTTTCTTTTTTTTAAATTTATTAAAACAAATTTAAAAATACTGTATGCAGTGTATTAAGAAATATTGTTTGTTGCATTATTTTGCTAGGAGTGATAATTATCTAAAGGGAAGGCACACAAAAAATAATTACTGTTAATAAAAAATTATTTTTTTAAAAAAACTAATCAAAAAAATTACAATTAAAAATTAAAGAAAATAGACAGTTTTCAATATTGATAGAAATTAAGTTTTGCATTATATCGTCTTGAATTTTAAATATATTATATAGGCTATGTAAATAAAATTAATAAATGGAAGTTAGTTAATTAAAACTTCAAGTTTAATACCGGTAGCTTATTAGTTACATTTAATTTATTTTTTAGATTTTTTAAATAATTTAAATTTGATAAATAATAATTAGCTCAAAGCTTTTTTTTTTAATCTTAATATTTTTTTACACTTAATTTCCAAGCTTATTTATTTACACGTTAATAGTTTGGAAAATGTGCGTAAAGGTGAAGTTGCGTGTACACGCAATTAATAAACTTTTATTATTTTTTTAAAAATAAAATGTAAGAAATAAATAAGAAAAAGTAAAGTGAATGCCCTTACAGTAAAAGTATCAACTTGACATTAATTCGCCACGGCTCCTGCCAGTCGCCCCAACCCCAAATATTTTTCAATTAAAATTGCATCTAACCGACACGCTTGTATATTTACATAAATTTATGAATTAACGTGAAAGTTGACAACGTGACTAAAATCTCGCCGCGTAAATATTAAATTATTATAAATAAGGGAAAAGTCGTCGCTTTTTTTTTTCTTTCTTTTCTTTCTGCTGTTGTTAAATTGAAGACTGGCGCCGTATTTATCACGTTTGGTTTTCTTTTTCGTTTATACCCAGAGTTTAATAGCGTGTTTACAAAAAGTCAATAATAAAAATAAATAAATAAATGTTTTATTTCGTTTGCTTAAAACATTCTCGCTCTTTTCTTAAACTTTTTCTCACCCTCAAAACGGAAATGATGCGCAATTTTACCATTGATCACCTCTTTTGTTATTCGTCTAAATTAGCTAAGCAATATGTGTCATTTAGATTCGCTTTGAGTGGATTGGCTCTTTTGTTTATTCGATCGTTTCAGAATGTGACAATGGCGATGCGACGTCACATCCCCTCCCCACAGCAACTACACCTAGTTAAATTTATTTTGTTAAAAAGACTCGCACGGTAAACTTTCACAATGACGTGACTAGAATTTAACAATAATTTTGGTGCTTAAATTTAATGTTGGCTGCGATATTTTGTTTCTATAGTCTATATTTTAGCGATTTAACATGCTTAATCAAATTTGTCCTTGCCCCCTGCATACCTTCAGGCTTCACTTTCATGTGTAAATCTTTTCTTGCATCGCACCCCATTTTTTATAGTTTTTTTAATTTAAACATGAAATATTGAACACCAAGCTTTGAGACCAAGCTTGATTCAGAGCGGCGCATAGCGAGTGGTAAAACTCGTTTTACTGCTTGTGTTGAGGCCAAAGGTTGATAATTTTGAACACAGAATAGAGCAATTCATTGTTAAAAAAAAATCCTTAAAGCAAATTTTTTTCATGTGCCATTCAAATATTATTTTAGATTTGCAGAAAGATTTCATACAAAATAATATAGCTGGGTACACGTTTTTTGTGGACACAGTGTAGATTCGTCGAGTGGGTAAAGTTTAAGTTAACAAACTCTAACAAGTGTAAAACAAGGAAAAAATAAAACTGGAGGACATGGTTATACACTGTATTTGTCACGTGATTAAAGGTAACAAACTATTATACATGTAAGTGGAAAATAAAAATTAATTAAAGCTAATTGAATGGGTGGCTACATATTTATAAGGGTATATAAAAATTGGTGATAATTGGTATGAGAATTTCATTTAAAAAAAAATTAATATAAATTATTTCTGCGCTAAATATAGTTTATAACTAATTGACGATAATTATTTGTTATGCAAATGAAAATCGGTATGCAGAACGCAAAAAACATAATCTTATTAAAATTTATGATTGTATTTTTAAATACGTTTAGGTAAAAATTAGGGACTTACTGGTACTTTATGGGTATTAGAATGGTGGTTTTGAGGCTTCCCGAAAAAGGTGTCACGATTAAATTTAATGATAATACCGTAATTATTATATCACTATTGAAGTCATCTCGTAAGAGAAGTTTTAAAGATAACTTTTGTTTTATTTGCAATAAAAAGTCTCGCTTTTTAACATTTTTAGATGTAAGCCAACAATATAAATTATTAAATATTATTTATCCAAATGAACTATTTTTACAATGTAATTTCTTCTACAAACTTTTAACAACCCTTTTTATTTTCATTTTAACGGCTGTGCAAACAAGCTCGTGCGCTCGTGTAAATAAACAATCATTTTTTTTCTTTTTCAAATCATATTTCAAGTAAAGTATGAGTTTGAGTTGCGTTAATTTTTTTCCGTGAGCAAACATAATTTTTAACTAAGCAAACAAAATGAAAAAGGAAGTAAATTTAGATTAGAATAATACGCACTCGTTTTCACCTGATTTATTCGAGTGCTTACAATTGGTAAATAATATTCGCTCTTAAAAAGTGAATGCTTTCTTCCAATAGAAGTTTGGATGAGTTAACGTGACCTACCGTAACGTAATAGATGCACGCTTATTATTATTTTTTAAATTTTCATTATTTGCATAGAAAATTTGTTTTATCATAGTTTATTCTTTTTATGTTACATTTGTGCGAATCATTTTGGAAATTTAGATCGGCCAAATAAATTTTTTTTTGTTGACATTTTTGTTATTTTTACCAATAGAAATAACGAGAATTTTTGTTTGGATTATTTGTTCAATTACAAAAGTTGAACTGAAACGAAATGCATATTTGTTTTAAGAAAAGTAATAGGTTTAATTTAAATTTTTGATTTTAGTACAATTTTATTTTTGCATATTTTGGCAAAATGTTTGAACTTTATTGTTGTAACTTACTGAATAACACTCACTTTTTCGAAAAAAAGTTTACGAAATTCTTCTATTTCGATGATGTAACAAAATTTATTTAAAAAATAAATTGGTTAAAAATTAAAATATTGTAGTGTACATGTACTGTATTTGAAAAAAAAAAATGAAAATATTTTTTTAAAAAATGATTTTATTCGTATTTATAAAATTAAATGTAGAATTCTTGAAATATGCAATAATTTTCATTTTAATGTATTTTTTATTTTTTTGATTAAAATTTTTGACATGGTAAACATGCTCTTAAACAGTACATGTACGTGGATAGTAAAAATGCACTTAAATTTTTTTGTTTTAAAAACAAATCGGTATTTACATACTATAAAATTTAAATGTTGTGTAAAATTATACGGCATATAACTGTAGAAATCTACAAAAACTATTGTTATTGCTGCCCACTTTTATGCTTATGACATCCCATATCAATTTGGAAAAACAAATAAAATCTTTATCCCCTGAAGTTCGAAGATTCCTAATACATAATTATTTAGGTTTTTTTTATTTTGAATATTTGTTTACTTTTTTTTTTTGCATTTTGGAAACAAGAAACCTAGAATTATGAAATAAATAATAGTAATATTGCCACTGTTATTAAGTAAGCAATACGTATAGTTTGGGCGTAAATATAAATTGAAATTAATATATCAGAACTCGTTTTTTATTTTAAATAAATTGTTTTAAGATTTTATCACTTGTTAGTTAATTAATCAGTATTATATGTCCAACGCAATAATGTCATCGTTCCTACTTTATGTATTTAATATCTACTCATTTTATTTCGATTTTTTTTTTTTTTTTTTTTGAGGTTGCCACTTCCTAATTTTGAAATCGATAAGAAATAGGCTCGCGATTTAAGTTTTTTTTTTTTTCTTTTCATATAAACTCGTTTTTCTCTTTTACTATATTATTATTTTTATTATTGTTAAAAGAAAAAAACCTAAAGGTGGTCTTTTATTTGGTCATTAATCATAGGCGATGGCATCTCTTGTCTAACTGCACGCGCCTGGACCAACATTAATAAACAACGTAAAAAAAACTACTTTTCACTAATATCGAAAATGTTGGCTTCGATAAAATTATGATGGCAATAAATTTAGATTTTTTTTTTTTGGCGTAATTTAAGTGATGAAATCTCTCGGAAGAAATAAAAAATAAATGCTACGAAAACGAATGTAAAGTTTAAACTAACAATCTTTACGATTGCAAATTTAGTTCATCGAATATGAAATTATGTTTGATGTTCAACGTTAACTACAGTTTTTCAAAAACTAAAAATTTTTTACGAATATTTGATATTAACTACAGTTCCGTATTATAAAAATAAAATACTGTATCTTAAAATCACGAATTTTTTTTTAATAAATCAAATAATTTTAACTTCATTACGACTTTGAGTTTAAAAATAATAAAATTGGGAAATCCTAAATCATCCGCAGTAGGCCTACGTGTAAAAAATAAAATTAAAGAAAAATTAATATAAAATTTTAAATTTAAAATAAAGTGTAGGACAACTTATGCATTACAATTGATTTTTTTTATTACGAATTTACGTTATTTATCTTCTACCGTATTTGCCTCTGCCTGTCAATCAGTCAGGATTAAAATTTTTTTTGACCCTTGTGCGTATAGTACGGTACATGTAGTTTACTTGTAGCGTGCGAATTAAAGCAAATGGAAATACTGTACATTGTAAATAATAATTATTGTGGTTGCATATAATTATTAGCGTAAAGCTAGCGCTTTTTTTTCCACTTTGCAAAACGCTTTTACCGAATCGGTTAAATTTGAATACTTTTTTGCCCCACCTCCTGGAAACATTTTTTAAAAAAAATAGACAAAACATTTCTATTTTTTGTGGCATAAATTTGGGCTTGTGACATTATTCTAGGCCATGGTCCGGGTCTGTGTGTTTACCGAATGTTTGAACTAAAATACTCAGCATTGTTGGTTTGATAAACAGTACATCTTTATAGCTTTTATTGAGCTATTAAATTGCTTTTACAATTTATTTGGTTTGTATAGCATTTGTTAGATGATGAGCAAAAAAAATAAAATAAAATTGAGTTGAAAAGTTATTTAAAAAAATGTACATACTTATAACTAACATTTTTTAATTGTGCAATAATTATTTTGGAATTTCCCGATTCAATCGTACTTTGTATTATCATAATAAATGTGACATTAAACTTGGTAACTCCCCCTTTTCCAAACACATAAGATTTATAAGGCAAAATTAATCATAAATTGCGTGACTATAACAAATTATTTTAATTAAAATTAAACGAAAAGGAAATTAATTAGTTTGCGAAGTCTGGAAAATGGCAAACACGTTTGAATAAAAAGGTGTTGAATTTAATTTATTATTATTATTATTATTAAAAAAAAAAAAAGGGGTAGTAGTTAGTTAAATAAAAACATTGAATGAAGGTGTTGTTAAAGGTGTGTCGTAGCAGCCATCGAGGCCATTCACAACACTATTCACCCAAATTAGGTCGTTAACAGATTTTGTGAATGGAAAACCTACTTACGAGCGCGTTTTACAATCACGAAAAGAATGAAACGAAGATGAGACAGGAACAAATGAAAAATGAGAAAAAAATTTACAATTCAACAAAAACCTATTTTTCACATAATAAAAAAAAGAAAACCATAAACAACGTATTTGTTACAAAAGAATTGGTCAATTCTAAATATAAACAAGCAATCTTCTAGAAAATTATTTTTCATACAGTATAATTATTAAAGCCTTAAAGTTTCACACGAATTTTTAATTTTTTTTATATAGTAAAATTGGCAAAGGTTTAATTAAATTGTAAGGTTGGGTTTGTTTCAAAGCCACATGTGGAAAGCTTAATGGATTAATGTGGTTGGTGCACAGTACTTGTTTTGTTATGGACGTACATTATTAAAAAATAATAATAAGTTTGTTAATTTACTTTCGGTTTTGATAAATATAAAAATGCCGTACCCAGGTTCAAAAATATAATTTATTTTATTACGTTGTTCGTAAATATATATATATAAAAAAATTGACATAAAAAGTTAATTCATCTGTGTGGTTTTTCGAAAGTGCGGATGAATGGCGGAAGTAAAGATTTCTATGAATGACATTTTTTGATCAGTAGCTAAAAGATAACGATGTGTGGGTTGAAGTAAAAGGTGAAAAAGTTTAATAACACTTTTTAAATTTATTATTGTTTTTTTTTTCTTCTCGTAGTATGTGGCGAATACATATTATATAGATACATGTATACCCACTTTACGTGTAACGCAAAAGCTGAGTTGCATGGCAAAGAAGGCGGCCTACATTCAGCAAACTTCTGAATGAAATTAAAGTCGGAAGAAAAATACACGAAACCGCACCCAAACGCAATTTTTTTTTTTTTTTCATTACCTTTTGCTTTCGAAAATGAAATTGCGCGTAAATTAAACGCAAAATTTCTTTTTAAAAAAATTTCTTAATTAATTTTAAACGAAAAATTTAATTTATTTTTTTATAACAAAAGTTAATTAAGCGTTTGTATAATCAATAGATTTTTTTTTTAATACTACTTTAAAGCTATATAAAGTGAGTCAGCGAGTTGAAACTGATTATTAATAGCACTTATGTGCAATACTGGTAACTTAAAGGCATATTTGAGGTGTAATTTATATTAAGGCTTAATTATATGTAAGCTTAATAAGGGAAAAATAATTATATTAATGTTTTGAAGTGTATTTTAAAAGTAATTTTTTTTTACAATTTATTATTCCTTCGTCATACACAGGGGGGAAAAAACACGAGAAAATTTTATATTTTAAATGGTTTAAAATTCAATGTATTAGCCGTGGATAACGAGGGAGTGCTGTAATTAGATTAACAATTGCTGGTGGACATTTTAAAATGTTTAAATTATTACATGCAGTATCTTGTTTGTAAATTTATGTTCTTTTTTGTTCAAGCAATATGCAAATATCTGATTTCTTATTCATTTCATTATTTTTTTTTAACTCTATAATTTATTCGTTTAAAACGCCATAAAAAAAATTAACGTTTATTTTATCACTCGAATAGATCCTTGGAATATCTCTACAGTAATGTATAGTTATATACTAGCTAAATCGACTCCATTAATTGATCATCAAATCTTTATTTCGTTTTACAAACCGTAATCTATATTTACAAATTACGAGTCTCGCTGTTTTTCTAAGTTATAAAAATATTTATTTCGCGATAAGTCTAATTGCATTAGTCTGGTTTCTAAAAGAAAAAGAGAAAAATCGCCCCGAGTTTTGTTGCGAAACGTAATTTGCGGAGCGAAACCGAGAAGCAATAGCAATTATTATTATTATTATCTGAACCGGGAGGAAAGTATGTACAAAATAAGGAGAAGGAGAAAGATCGAAACGAAGTTACGGATAAAATTGGATTCGATACGGAAAATTTAAAATTAGGTAAAGAATGATTTTGAAAATTGGTTGTCAAACAAATTTTAATTATCTTTATATGCCATCTGTCAGTCATACAATCTCGCAATTATCCGCATTGCGAGTTTTTGGATATCCGCCCTAGCACTAAGTTGTTTAAACAGCTCCCAATTTGTATATCGAGGAGGTCGCCAGTCAGCTAATAATAATTCCTGGACAAAGCACGGTCTCCGATTTTTTAAAAATCTTAATTTAGATATGACACGCTTTATTTTTCTTTTATTTTTGAGTAAAATACGTCTATAACCTCAATTGAATTTTTGCATCGCACTCGCTCTGAGGTGATAAGTTAGGTAATTGACAGAAGGTGGCAGTTCAATAGTTACCCTTGTTGATTTTTTGGGCGTTTTCCCACTCAGTTTCATCGCCGGGAAAAATTTAAATAAGAATACATTTGATTATTACTTATTAGGTTAAGTTGGTTAACCAAAACTGGAAACGTACTAACAAATTGGAAATTTATTATTACGAGTACGGGTGTTTATTATTTAAAAAATTTTCGAAGTTTTCAAATTTTGAAATGGTGACACGAAATAATTGAAGGATAAAAATGTTTGACACGACGTTTTGGTAATTAAGCCTTCATTTTTACACTTTACTAATTATTATAATTTTTTTTTATAAACTGTCTGGCTTAGTTATAATTACTGGTAAAATTGTTGCTGTAATCAGTGACTTGAATTCTGAATTTCAATCCGGAATTTTTCACTGCAATTGAGTTGGCGCTTTAGGCAACTCAACGCGCATATTTAATCGATTCTGAAGCAAACTTTCAATTAAATTAATTTTAATGTGTTCAATTTAATCGGAGAAAATTAAGCAAAATAAATTAATATTTTTGGCTACTAAACATTAGTTAAAGCTGTCTTAAACTTATTTTGAAGGATGAAAATTTTCTAATGGTAAAAATTTCAAAATCTAAAATATTTTTATAATTCTCATTTATTACCGGTACCGGTACTTATTTTAAGATAATTACATCGCTTTTTAATTAATGGGGATAACTTTTATTTAGAAAATGTTTTGGTAAACCCGTATGGTGTAAACACTTCATTTACACACGTGAAAAATTATTGCGCAAAAATGTAGGATTTTTTTTTTTTACTGTTAGTACTGGTGCGAAGCTTATATTTTGGTGGTTATACGTTTATAACCCAAGTTTTAATGTTTGGTTTTTATTGCTTATTTTAGGCGAATTTTAAGTTCGTGAGAGTTTTTGCTGAGCAGAATCTTCGTGCAAAAGAAAAAAAATATTATTTTTTTAAATTAAATTTTAACCCCGTAATTCCCACATAAAATTTGTATCGAAGAAAGGCTGTTGTTCAACGGAAATACGCTGATTAGAATCAAAATGAACAAGCTTAACGTATTGTAGAAACCCACGCCACCTGGGAATTAATAATTAAAAGCTTAGCTCTTGTAAGGAGTACAGTTACTGTATTTTTTATTGTATTTTTCGGCACCAATAATTTTTTACCCCTATAAAGTGACTTAATTATGTTATTAATTAAAAAATTTTAAATGCTTTAAAATCATTCTAGAAGCAATTAGAGAATTTTAAACAATTAATAATTTTCTTTTTAATACATGTAGAAACAAATTCGGAACCCACTTTCATCAATATTTTTGAATTTGCATTTTTTTGACAATCTTCTCCCATTAAATGATGGTTGAATAACTCCGTCAATTTTTTGCAGGTCGCTTAATTAAAAAATAGTATTATTAAAATACTTGTACTGGTGCAGTATATAATTTTTAAATATTTTATGACGATGTATAATTTACATATCAGTAGCTAACTTGAATAGTACTGTTGTAAGCCTAATCGTTAAGCCTAGTTTCAAGTTTTGAAATTTGCGAGTTTTGAACTTTAATCATTATTTTAATGTTAACAGAAATTTTAATAATTTCGGCACAATTGCACAATAATAATTTGAGCATATAATCTTCCTACACGCGGAATGGCTGTTTGCTTGTTAATTTCGCACGTGACCATGAGATTCGCCTTTGAGGACGCCCACAGCAAGTGCAGTGCGGTTGTAATGGAACAGTCACCTTGGCGCCACACCATACATGGACCTTCTCCATCACAACATCCAAATCCACATTCACACACTATTCGCGCACAATAATCATTTTCAAAGTCGAGACGATTTAAAAAAAAAAAAAATGGTGTGGGCATGATCAGCTCATTTTATTGATTTTCTACTTATCCTACTCAACGGAACGTTGCAAACTTAACAAATTTGACAGCTTATAAACATTGATTTTTCACGGTCACGCCATACAACATTTTATTTAAAAAAAAATATATAGCATTATTATTAAAGATTTATAATAATACTGTAAAAAAGATAGATTTCAAGATCGTTCAGCGTCATTCCGGGTGTGACGTAATTAAACGATTTCCTATTAATTCTAGTCAACCAAACAGGTTAAATTTATTTGGACAAATGTTTGCGACACTTTTTTTTTTTCTCTCGTATTATTCCCGCTGATGTTTCATTAATCTTGAAAGATCTAATTATTGTAGTACTTACATTAAATGGGAGGTGAGAATTGCACGCCAACTTGTAGCAATTAATTACATTGTGCGGAATGACACTAACTTTACGATACAATTTTGGTGTGTTTAGTTTCAAATATGGTCGCATCAAAATAATTTTAAAAGTATTTATTACTAAACTCTCTTATTTTCATTCTTGATTTCCCTAAATTACATTGCAATGTCATGTATTTTTAAACGGAGTAACAGTATAATTAAAGCAGGTTTGTGACACGAAATAAACTCTTTTTTTTTAAAAACATTTATCTCAATGACGTTCTCCTGTCAATAAATAGACATTTAACAAGTATTAACATTAAAAGTGCTTAGAATACTAATTTAAAAAAGTGTCAAAAATTTAATAGTTAAGCAGTAGTTTTATTACGCAAAATTTAATTTTAAAATTATATACAGTACACTGTATTTAAATCATTACTTGTTTAGGCAACAGCGTTTTCTACGATTTATTCATCATCCTAAAGCTGTAACACGTAATTTTGTGTATCAAATAATTGCACTGAGATGGGCAGTTTGTTCCTTCAAAAGTTTGTTATAATTAAAAACAATTTCTATTTAAAATTTAAGAATGCGTTATAATAATTAATTATGGAATTTTACTTCTAAATGACAGTAGAAAATTCCATAATAATTATTATTACGAAAGATGGCAGTACCAAAAATGTATAGAAAATTCCATAATATTTAATTAACTTTTTTTTTATTGAAGTGAAGTGATTTAAAATATTATCTTTGAAATTTTGATTGTATTGACCATATTTTCCCCGCGGGAAACTTGTCATGGCAGATTATTTTTTCCTTGATTTCCCGAAATATATTACTCCACTATATAGCTGTATAGAGGGTTTCGTACTTAAAACTACCGTTCATTCGGTTTACCGGATTTTTACTACGTTTTTAATTAAACTTTTAAAAAGCGATTTAACTGCTTTTGAAACTTAGCTGAGCATTAATTTTGAAGAATGGTTAAGCGAGGTTGTTAATTTAAATTGAAGCGCTCGTTCTTGATCTCAAGCTATTAAACGACCAACAATAGTAAAAATGATGAAAAGATGTCGAATGCGGGTGGAGCTTTTTTATTTATTATTATTTACTACTGACCTCTTCGTGTTTTTTTTTTTTTTAATTTTAAATGGAAAGGTGTTTTCCTATTTCGCTCTTCCTGTCTTAAGGCAAAAAAAAAAAGGAAATACGCATGCGCACGACGTTGTAGGAGGTAAATGGCGTTAGAATAAACACTAACTTTTAATGAAGAAATAAATAACTAGAATTGTTAATTTAAAATATGTATTTATTATTATTATTTTTAATTTATTTTAAATATTTTTTTTTAAAAAAAAAATAGGGAAATGAGTAGAACAGGTAAATAAACACGCGTAGAAACGACAGTCAATAAATTAATCAACATTTTCAATGGCCATTATTTTTTTTGCAACAATAAAAATGCGCTAAATGTGTTAGAAAGTTGAAAGCACGACTGTGTTTTATAATTATTATTGATTGATAAACATTGCTTCACTAGCACAAATTAAAATTTAATGCAATTTTGAAAGGTTTATAATTAATAAAACTACATTTTTTTTTTTAAAAAAAAAAAAGTAAACAATAAATAAATTATATATTTTCTTAGTTTTAATATTTTTAAGGAAGAAAAAAAAAAAACTAGGTATGTTCATATATTATTTTTTGAAGTACAGTGTATTAATCAAAAAAGTTTACTTGTTCTAGAAAATCTATGGTAATGAATTACTGCAAAATCCTTATTCTCCACACATAATATTTTTAAAAAAATTTGTTTTTGTAAATACAGTACCGGTATTTATTTTCAGTAGAATGCAGTAGGCTATTATAAATATTAAATGTTTAAAACAAATTACTCAGAAATTTCCATTTTAATTTAATTATGCAATAATAATGTTTGACGAAGAAGTAAAATCAACCACAAAAAAATCTATGAGTACTCTTTAGCCATTAAAATTTGAAGTTTAACTTTTATTAACAAAATACTTATAAAATTTTTAATTAAATCTAAAATTTGACATTTAACATACAGTGGTTTTTTTATAATACCCCGTTATGTAAAATAGATTTTTTAAATACATACGCAATTCAAAAAATATTTATCGTAATCATTAATTGCGACTGATTTAATAGTAAATTTTTTTTTTTTGACTGAACATCAACATTTTCTTTTTAATAATACAGTATAAACCCCCAAAAAAAAGTTTTAACTGTTTTATACTTTTTTAGGTACAGAAATAATAAGTTTTCTCATTTTTAATTACTGATACTTAAACTTTCGTTATCCGACTCCAACAAAACGTCGAAATCGTCGTTAGCCGAGGCTAAAAGCGACGGAAAGTTCTCGACGATCGAATGAACGGAACTTAGGGAACTGTCTTCGGACAAGGAAGTGGTCAGAGTGTCTAAATCTAAATCGGTATCTAAACCGGAACAACTTAAATCGTGAGTCTCTTGCATGACTAAATTAGTCGCGGCGGTTAAATCGTTGTATAAACTGTCCCCCAGATAAATATCCGAGGTTCCCGATTCACTCGTTTTGTCCATTTGAACGTCGACCGGCACCGACGACGACGCCGACGAGGAACTTTGAACCGGATCCGTTTCGCGTAGAATTTGACTCAGCGAATCGATATAATTCATGGCTAATCTCAGAGTGGTTATTTTCGTGAGTTTATCGGATTTTCCGCTGTCACTCACATCGCCATCTCCGCCCGATGTGGAAGTGGACGTTGAAGGGATTTGAGGAACGACTTTGCGTAAGGTCTCGAAAGCGTTGTTAATTTCAGTCATTCGATTCCGTTCTCTGGCGTTGGCGGTTTTCCGACGGTATTTGCTCAACGGCGGAGGTTTTTGTTTGGGCTTAGGTTGGCGTTTGTGGCGACGTTTCTCGCTCTCTTGTCGATTGCGGACCGAACGAGGTCGGAGATTGTAATCAATCGCCGCCGCGGATGGCTCGCCTCCCGTGGCTTTCGCGCTCTTTGATTCACCTTCGTCAACCACGGTTGGCGATTTTGACATCTTTATTTATGAGTTATCCTTTTTTGAAAGGGGGGTAATTTTTCGAGGGAAATGATTCCGATTTGAGTATTAGCAGGCGGAATATTTTAAAGTATTCGAAAGACACGTCCACATTTTGTTTTATCTGGGAAAATATACATCAAAGTCTTAAGTGAAAAAGTTTAAAAATTGGTAAAAATAATAATGTACACTGTAGGCCTAATGTATTTAAATACGTCTTATTATTATTATTATTATTTTTTTTTTTAAAAAAATTGAGTTTCAATGTACACTGTATTTTAAAATTGAAATACCGTAACAGTAAAATTTTAACTTATGGTATAAATAAATGTATTTCTTATTGTTTTTTTTGAAAGCAAAGAAATATAAATGTTAATTTAATTTAAAATTCTTTGACTATAAATAATTTCTTAAGTTTATTATTATTAAACTTGTTCAAACTTTAAGCTTTTTTTTAACTGTATAAAAATTGTTTACATTTTTTAAAACTAAAATTTTCAGGTGAAAAATTTTCATTTAATTTAAATTAAAATCGAAAAATAGACTTAGAAAGAAAAGTTAAAGAATATAATTGCGCAACTTTTATCATTTAAAATATAATCAAATAAAAAAATTTAAATTAACTACCCATATTCAAATTTTTAAAACGAAAATTTTTTTTTTAATTGAATAATTATTTATAAAATATTATAAATTAAAGTTTTTGCTAAAATTCGGCACAATACTGCCATATAGATCAACAGATGCGTTTTTATTGCGAAATAATAAAGATTGAGAAATAAACCTTAAATTTACCAAAATGTTTGAAGTCGTGGAAGAAATTTGCATGTGAGTGGCGCAATATTTCATCGGAAAGTTGTCAAATCTTGGATAAACATAAGATACAGATGACAATTATAATTCTAATAACAAAATGTAAGATCGTTGTTGGTGGTCCTCCATCCAAACCAACAAACGAAGTGACAACCGAACTATATCCGATCAACACGTTTTTCACACTTGTTCTCACGTGATAAAAAGTATCCTATTATCCGGATCGAACAAAAAAAAAGCGATGAGAAAGCGAATGTAATCCTCACGTGATACTCAGATTATCCATTGATTCCTATACAGTTCCGTACACAATTGCTCACATTCTCCCCCCAAACTAAAAATCAACACTTATTCATTTTACCCTTAACAAGTTTATTCATCAATTCGATGAAGTGAAAATGAAGATGTTTAAAAAAATACATAATCGACATAAGAAGTTATAAAAATAAAAACACATACAAAAGCGCCACCAAGCGTCATATCTTAACTCGTTTGATGTAGCCTACCTAGCACATCATAATGCAATTTTTACCTCCGCCCAATTTTCCACCGATTTCTACACTATCAAAACACACCTACAACTTTGCACTCGTATTTTTTTTTTATAAGCGACCAGTTCGAAATAATAGAGAGGGAGAGAGAGATGGAGAAAAAAAAAGTTGTTTATGTTGATTTTATTTGCGATGCTGACTCCAGAAAATGCCTGACTATATTCACTTTTGTATCTCTTCATTATTATCATTGTCAGTTGTTTGATACTAACTGTTAGCATCTTTTGGTGAGGCAGTGTGTGGAGGCACTCCTACTCACTTATATGGCCAGCCCTACTGCCACCTTTTGGCGCCGATGAACCTGTACCAAGCCTTTAACAACCTTTTTTTATTATTATTTCTCGCTTCTCACTCGTTTGTCGTAATGAAGAAGGCATTCTAATCTCTTAAATCAAAAAAGTGGAGCTTTAAAAGGTTTCCTTAATCGACAACTTAAATGTGATGAAATTTAATTAAAGGTTAATTCGATTTATTGGGGGAAATTATAATTGGAAAGGTGGGTATTTTTTTTTTATTTAAGTCAACAAATTCGTTTAAGTTTATTATTTTTTTCGTTTAAATTTACTTACAGTAAATCAATTTCTGGTGAAGTTAAAAGTGATTTGTTTTATTATTATTTTAGGAGGTTTAGTTTATTTTTATATTCCGTAGTTCGTAATTAATTATTGAGTATTTAATATAAGTTGAAATTTAATTTTTTTTAAAAAATTTTTTTAATGTACTGAATATACTAGTACATTTACATGCAGTAATAAACTATACACTAATTTATATTATTTTTTTAATTACATTTTTGTAAGGCGGTTTAGCCAAAATTAATTATGGCAGAATACCTTACATTTTTTTTTAAATTGATTGAAATTAATAATGAAACATTTAAATATTGTATGGGCTTATACGACTACAGTATAACACTTAATTTTATGGGTTTAATAGTTTGCTCTCGTATTCGTATTTGCTTGTTTATGGCGTCACAATTATACTTGGCCACCAATCACACTTTAATCGTATGATTGTTTTAATACTGTAATGTAAATTGAGAATTAAATTAATAGGGATCATAAAAAAATTAGTTTGTCTATAATTTAAATGGAATTTAAATCAAAACCGGTCCAAAAAATGTAGGAAAAAAAGTATCACGTTTTTTATATTTTTATTTTTGTTAATTAAATTATTTAAAATAAAATTTACAAAGTAAGATTGGAAATTTTAGACTCGACCAATAACAAATTTAAAGATAGAAAAATTGCAATTTTGTATTTTTAATAATTACTTTTGGTTGACGTTTTTTGTTTATGACAGTCTTTTAATTTTATTGTGTAAGGGTAATTTTAAAAAATATAATAATATAATTACTATCGAAGCGTTTAATAAATTTAATTTTACTTATTTGCAATTTGTTAGTGTCAGTTACTTGTTTAAATAGGTCAAAACGAATTTTTTTTTCAAAAGAAGATTGTAATATTTAATTGTAGCAACAATTTAAAAAAAAAATCACCACACACATTTGGTTACGATAATTTTATTAAATAAAATAGTTACATTTTATGTGTCTAGTTAAATTTATTTTTTTTTAAAATATAATTTGACAAAAAATATTTTAATTGATTTAAAAAAAAAATGAAATAGCCGCACTTTTAATTTAAAATTAAATATTTTTTTAAAACTGAAATAAAATAATTTGACGATAATTTAATATAGATATAGATCAATAAAAGTGCCATTAAACACCAAAATAAAATAATAAAAGTGCTTGATTTAAACGCGGTCTTTTAACACCTTTTAACTAGCAATTAAAATCTAATTACCTTGACCTGATTTCTATTTTATTAAAGAATTAAATGATTAAATAAAAATCTAAAACTCTAAAAGGCAATTTATTGTCGTATTTTGGCAATTAATTTAAGTGGAAAAACTAGTTTGTTGAAGCTAAATGTTTTGTTGTTTGGTCTTTTACAAATGCATTAAATGATACAGATTTGATCTACTCAATTAATTGGATTATAATCGATATTTAAATCGCACTCTAGATTACTGTATGTCGCCAGATAGATCTTTTACTAATATTATTATTATTCTACAAGCTAATGATTTTCGTTTTCCGTGTTTGTTTGAGCTACTGCACTTATTGTACTCGTAGTTGTATAATTTGTTTATTTTGAGAACAAATTCAAGAAGTAATTTCCAATCTTTGAACAAATCTTGTTATCCCGAGTAGTACGTTCAACCCTCCATTTGGGGAATTTTTAAAACTATTTCTTTCAAAATATTTATGTTTTCTGCAAAAACAAACAAAAAACAATACGTTTTTCGAACTCTAGTTCATCTTATTGGTTACAAAGAAGAAAAGAACTGGATCCCGCTGACATTTTTTCTCTTCGATCTTGAATTAAAATAATCGGTTTTACCAATATAGTTTAAAATTTAGTTTTTGATTGATACGATATCCTGTATCTTTTCGCTTTTAGAAAAGCGTTTTTCGAACTTGAAAATACTCGTCAGTCCTTAATTGAGTGTCAATTTGCAGATAGCCTACAGTATTTAATTAAAAAAAATTCAGTTTTACGTTTTAATTTAGCTTAATTAAAATTAAATGCAGGGGAAAGGTTAATTTTTAATACTGTACATCGACCGATAAACGCACAAAAAATAAACCAATGGCTAAAAATCTTTTGCGACTAAATATGATTTTTGCATTTTTTAAATTGACAAAATACTGTAGAATTAATAGTTAAAATCGAGTCCGAAGTACAGCCAAACATTAATATTTAAACAATGTCATACTGTACATAATTATTCAATTATTATTAAATGCGGTAGTTAACACAAAGAAAAAGCATTAACTTTACTTTTTAATTTATTTATATTTACAGTACATGTACAGTCATGTGTGTACAGAACATGTCTAGAGGACTACTCCAACCGACTTCAAATTGTTCTTTGGAACCGGTGGCTCATTAAAACGGAATGCTAAAATCTTCTTATAAAAATGGCTATTACTCGGTACCTTTTATATCGCCCATTTATTATCATCATTTTTGTTCTACAGTATTCCGAGTCTACAGTACCTTCAGCTGAACTTCCACCTTGATAGTGGCAAGTGAGAAACATTCGTCTATTACTCAACTTGAAAATCAACAGGTATTTTTAAATTAAATTTTGACAAATACTGTAATAATTAAAATTTTATTTCTCGAATACGCGACGTCAAACTTGAAATTATCCTCTGAATTTCCCACCGTTTTTTTTAAATTATAATACTTTTAAACAGTAATTTAAGTTTTTTTTTTTAAATGCGTTCAATAAATACTTATTTATTCAAATGAATATTGCAAAATGGTAGAAATTATTGCAGTTAAGTTGTATTTTTTCTTCATCATTTTCCGCAGACATTTTACAATAAAGTGAAATGTTGTTCAAATTCAATGCAAGTCTTTAAAGTTTGCATTTGTTCATGCCTTTCAATTTTTGATAATTTTTTCTTTTCTTTGCTTTTATTTTTTTAAAAAAATAATTGAACCCATTAACATAGTCCTTTTTTTTTTTTTTTTTAAAAAAAACAGACTTTATAAATATTAATTTTGTTGTTTCTATTAATTTACTATTATTTTATAATGGATGGCGTTAATGAATTACTATTTTATAAGGATTTAGTAGAGCACATGGTTAACTTTATT
>JAQGAZ010000434.1:0-63262 GCA_034692225.1 Polydesmus complanatus | reverse complement strand
CTGCACATGCACCTGCGAGAAGATTTTCGGAAATTTCATTAAGCATGTTGGCACGTGCCGACTCAGTTTGGGAGGTCCCATGCCAGATGTTATTTTTCACAATTAAAGGGGAGATGTTACTGAAAATAAATATTTAAAAAAATTCGATTTTCCTTAAAAATTGACATAGTTATTAATTTTTCAAAACTATACTTTATCTTTACGGACACTATATTTGTATTTACTTTTCACATTATTTTCATGCCTTTCCGTTAGCGAGATTTTCCGGAATTTTGTTTGCGCAAGGATTTTTGCGAAACGAAGCAGCTGCAGAGGGATTTACTTTATATTGAAAGAGCAGCGTGACGATTACACTGGACGGGAGATTGTTTTCGTTATACTGAAATTTCCTCATAATGCACTACTCCAAGAAAATTTACAAATAAAAAAAACAAACATTCTTTTTCTATTACATTTCTATTATATGTAGAAGCAATAAATATTATGCATCTACAAATTTCAAAAGCTGAAAAGTTAAGAATGATAACTTTTCTTTTTAGAAGATAAAGATTCTATGAGTCTAAATTAATATTTTCAAAACTAAACCATACAGAATTAAATTAATTGCGCAGTTATTCAGAACATCACTTGCTTTTTCATCGTCGTCAGCCAATGAGAAAGATAAGCTGTGTCCAACCAAACCCATTGTTTTTGTCCTCTACTTTTATAGCAAATTCAATGGACGTACCAGGAAGATACCGGTACTTAAAATTAGAAATAAAAAGCTAATTTTAGGGAATTTAATTAATTTTGCAGCTCCATTTTGATTTTTATTAGTAAATCATCTATGCAATATATTAGTACAGTATTTGAGCTTTTACGTTTATTAGAAACAGTTAAAAAAAAAAAGAAATTAATTATTTCTTAGGCTGCAATGACGTCATACGTAAATTATTTTATTGAAAAATACAAACACAAGTTCGTTTCATAAATTTCTCATACTGTGAAACCTGATTATAGTGCGATGCAAGGGGCTGCAAAAAATTCGCACTATATCCGGAAAATGCAAGTGTTTTTCTATTGAAATTAAGCATCTGCTCAAAAATAACATTTGCTCAGTATAACATAAAATTCGTCTAATTAAGAAGACTAAGCAAAAAAGCTTTGCTGCAAACTCTCTATTATCATGATGCTCAGCGCTTAATTTACTTGCCATTTTATAAAAATTTAGCTAGGTTAAAAAAAAAACTTTTATTAAAAGTCAAATCCAAAATGATAAATGCACGCGCACTCATTAACAATTCCATAACGTGTTTTAATCGGTATGAACTTTCGTGGCGTGCCGTTAAAAAATAATAAATTCGTTGATTTTATTGCATTATTTTGACGCTGATTGCATGGGGAGTTTCACCCGCTCGCGAAAAACTTTTAATAAAATTCATACCCAAATGTCACTTCCAATCTCATAATATTGCCGTTAATCAGATTTACTAATAATATTCATTTCCCCTCATATTGCGTAAACACGAAACATAAGTGGAAACAGCTTACACGGCGACCATGTGCAATGCAATTCATACAAAATTCATTTAGTAATGCGACAATTGAATTTCATCTCGTCACCCTATCATAATCATATATATACACTAGTCAACAAACACGTTTTTTTTTTATGAATCGCTCAACTTAAATTTATTACGCTGTTATTTTTAACCAGAAAGTAGCGCAACTTGACTAGTACATTCTTCACGCGTTATCACAGCATTTCCATATTTTTTTATACTTTTTCAGGAACGCTCGCTTTTCAGTCTTCGGTACTGTATACATATTTTTCCGCCGCGCATAAAATATTGACAATGTATATACAGGGTGTTATAAATCTCTATTTTCATTTCAACATTTTCACAAAAAAGTCGCAAAATTTGCATTATTTTCTATGAAGTCTGGATATCAACATTTATTTTAGAATAGCTTGGTACCAAACTACCCATCTCCTTAAAGTCATTGAATATTCTTAAGTTCTAAACACACAATAATCTGGCAGTAAATTTATTTGCATAAAATCTTTTTTGTACCTCATAAAAAATATTGAAAAATAAACAAATATTTGAATTTATTAAACTTTTATTATTTTTTTTTAACTTAAACCGAAGTAAATGTTTTTCTAGCTTATAAAACCAGAATATAATCAAAATAACCAAAAGTAAAATATACTGTATACGAGATCAAGCAAAATGCGCGGCTGCACCGTAAACAATAGTTCTTTTCCTTTTTTTAAATAATTTTTAGAAATTCCATTACGAATCGTATTTGAACTTGCTAACAAGTTTCCAATGAAAGTGTGAATACGATCAAAGTGATTAAATTAAAATAACGAACGAGGGAAAGTTATTAAAATGAAAAAAATGGTGTCGCTTTGAGTAAAGTTAGAAATGATTTCTACATAATATTATATTACAAGAAAAAAAAACATGATTTTCCAGGAATATAAAAAAAATTCTTCATTAATAATTGAAATTTAGTTGTAATTTTTTAATTTACCTATTTATGTTTATAATAGTTTAAAAAAATAATTAATGGTGAATGATAAAATGTTGAATTTTAAATAGAAATGCAAATTTTCTATAGTAAAAACTGAAACTTGCTCCTACACAAAACGATTTTAATTTAAAAATGTCTTAAAACCGCAAATTATTTAATTGTACTTTGTACAACATAATTCAAAAGCTTTTTCCAATCAGGTATAGTTAATAGTTTATCAGACTTTATCTATAAAAAATAAAACTTATGAGTATCAAAATAATTTTTTCAGGAATAAACTACTCCGTATCTATTTAGGGTTATAATGACAAAATATCACAATTATTAGTACAAATATAATTAGGATTTTTTTGTTGGAAATTTTGCCATTTCTTGCAGAATATTAAAACAATTTCTTCGCTACAAACATCATAAACAACATAAATTTAGCTTTTTTCATTTAAAAGCAAATTTAAAATAAATATGGATATGTGGCCTTTTCAAAATGACTAATTCAATTATTTTAAAGAGTTAAATAGTACATGTAATTCCCAAGTTTGTACTTGGCTCTCTATTCGCGATACTTTCCAAACAGTAAGCATTGGGTATAAATTAAAAAAAAAAAAATACCCGACATTCCGCATACAATATACCGTAATAATAATTGAGTGAATTAATGAAATTTTGCATTTTAATTTATAGTAATTAAATTTAAAGTGCTTGCTGATGAATCTTGTCAACATATTTTTTTTTATAGCGGTACAGGAAAAGCAAAGGGAGAAAAAATTGGCCTCAATATTTTGATAACCCAAGCTAAAATCGAGTAAAAAATTTAATAAAAAAAAAACCCAAATGTTTTTTCCAACTTTATTATCAAATCCTAATCGCACTCCAATTAATCGCAGTCAAAAACGTGAGCATCGTTGTAACCGATTTTAATCTACAGCCAAAAAAAACATGTTGTAATTGAATTCCGTTAATCAGAAAAATACTTTGTTGTGTCTGAGGTGATTACGCGTCTCCCACCCACTTGTTCGGATTTCTCCCTACCCCCCCCCCCCTCCCCTCCCTCATGTTGATTCCATCAGAAAGGAAAGCCGACGTCAAAGTTGTGACACCACAATTATATTGAACAGAATTAAAGTGTGGAAGGCAATCCCATCAACAAGCCTGTCATCCGATTAATAAACCCCCCACCCCCCACACACTCAACTACTTCGAATTTGTTGGTCAACTTTAAGACTTAAGTTCTTCCATTTGAGAGGATTAGAAGATTGAAAGAAAAAAAAAAAGTAACCAAAAAAGATGCTCCCTTTTTTACGTCCATTTCAAACTCTCAATTCATAACAAAAAGCGTTGGCTCAAATAAAACTCACTATACTTTTATCTTATTAAATAAAATAGAAAAATATATAAAAAAAATAATATAAAATTGGTTAAAAATCTCACGGTAAATATAGAAAATAATCCTAAGTTCTAATATTTTCCAGCTTTGTCATTTAACGATCATCTTCAAAAAAACTAAAAAAAGAAGAAGAGAAAGAAAATATTCTTTTTCTTCTTCTTCTATTTAGAAAACTTCGAGTAAACGGTAAAAAATAAAAAAACATAAAAAAAAAAATAAAAAAAATTCGCCCAGTAAGCAATTTCAAGCGCTTTTATTTTTCTCTCCTTCATATTCCCTTTATATTTATATCATTCGCACTTGTAATACCGCGTCGCGCTTTTCTCTGAGGTGATCTTTTATTTCTTAAAAAAGACATAAAATTTATAGGATCAACATCAACAACGACGATCTAGCAACAAAGACAATCTTAACTTTATTCCCCAACTCTTTACCCTCTGCCCCCCCCACATCCTCATCGATAAACTCCGCCCATTCACTCGCTATTCAAAAAAATATATAAACTTACTAACGTCGCATAAACCGCGCTCGCATTTTTTTAACTCGCTCTACAAACACAGGCTCATTTTAATTAATAATTAATAAATTCTGAATTTCCGTTTTTTCCATTTTTTTTTTTCTTTTTTTTTTTTTTTTTTAAAAAAAACCTGGTTAAATAAACATTTAGGAGCGCAGTTGAAGTCGGTGTCAGCTACCTCACATGCCGCGCCATGTGATCCCAAAAAATCTCTATCCGCGGTACATATACGATTTAGAGGGATTTTAAGCATCGATCGGAGTATGCTCGCGTTTACGAAAAACAACGCGTTTAAAAAAAATAAAATAAAACAACTTTTACATTCCGCAGTTGGAAAATTATATCATGCAGTTTTAAAAATATGTTCAAGTTTTAAGCTTTAGAAACTTTTAAATTAATTGTTAAAGAGTTGAATTATGCGGTTGAATGGAAAATGCAGACGCGACAGTATTTTTTTTTTTTTTAATTTTTAAAATTTACAGTGTCATCGTGGTTGAAGTAACTAATTAAGTCAAATGATGCCAGCACGTTTAAAATTATTATAACTTATATAAACTGCAGTAAAAACGTTAGTTTACATTAATAACAGCTACACATTGGTGCAACTGCACCAAGCGTCAAACTAGAGTCCGTAATGAGATTCACCATTTACCACTCATAGATTTTCTTTTTTAAACTACAAACATATGGGTATACAACTTATTAAAAGCCTTTAAACATCAACAATAATAAAATCTGATAAAATTGGAAGATTTCTTGAAAATAGCTTGCAAATCGCGAACATGTTTTTCTTCTATTCTCTAGCGATTCGTTAACATCAGCTATAACCGGATAATAACTCTTCAATTAAATATGTATGATACATGTACTGCATACATGTATAATACTTAAATTAACGAGGTAACTTGCACAACGCAACTAAATTAATATAAAAAAAAAATTAGATTAACTTAATTAATTAAATGCCGTTTCCGATAAACGCTCATTAGCATTTTACTAATTTGATGTTTACTATTCCATTCTAAATTTATTTAAAAGTCGTAGTCTAAAAAATGTACCGAAGTACTGTACATGTAATGCACACGTATTACAAAGAACACCGGGTGTCAGAAAAATAATGCGACTGCGCAGTAGTTATAAAATCCTGTATTTTTTTATTAAACTACAAAGAAATGTTACCACCTTTCATAGTACAGTATACATCTTGAGAAGCTACTCACCGCAGGAGGTGTCTCTCTCACTCTTAGTAACAGTTCTGGAACACCCTTGAAGTGAAATCATGTGCAGTCGGTCGGTCGGTCGCGATTTTCTGAATTTTGGCAAAAGTGCAAAAATGGCAATATTTTTTTGGGAGGGTTTCTTGACACAAAAGGGTATTATAAAAGACTTTACTTCTAGTCTAGAATTCCAAAACTGCAACTAAGTGTGAAAATGACGTCTTCCGCGGGATGCAACTTCGCAAGCCACCCACTTTGAAGGAGGTACAGTAGCATGTATTCATTTACTGTATATGAGTAGTTTAGTAACAAATGCAAACTTTTATAACTATTGTTGCATTACTTTTCTACCACACCATTTACTATAACGTTATTTCACCTTTGTGCGCAATTTATTTGAAAAATCATTTTTCAAAGCCAAATAATTAGCCAATGAAGGTAAATTTAATATACTGTACCATTTATCATTTTGGTATTGTATTACATTTATCAATAGAGCTACAATTACAATTAAGATTGAAACTAGAAACCCTAACCGAAAGAAACTATTTAATTGTCTAACTTAACTATCCATTACCATCTCCTCGTCGATCTTATGCGATCAAGATGGACGTTCTCATGTGTCGTTCGAGTGACCTTACACAATTCCTGTTATAGGTCTACGTTTTTTTTGCAAAAAGAGTTGCGCTAATGACTCAATGAGCTTTTATTTTTCAATAAAATAGTCGCCAAAAGACAGAAAAAAAAGCGGTCCACATTGCACATTATTCAGTATTTATGATTCCATTTTAACTGACTACAATACTCAGTTAAAACGGCATTTAAAATTCTCCACATTCTGTAAAATCTTTTATCTGTTGCCTCCAATTTAAATGGTAAACTTTGAACAGTGGTCAGACGAAATAATGGGGAACTATTAACATAACGGGACAACGAAATGCAATACATGTAGTACAACGTAAGCTGTCGGTGATGTGATTGGGTGATATTGCCATTATTTGACAGAAAACCATGGTTTTTTTTAAAAAAAAAAATTGAGAGCTATTTTGGCGCCAAATTGAAATTTGTTACGAGTGCTCAGAATACACGTAGAGTCAATCAGGGCTGTCATTTCGAATACAAATTCAATCGCTAGCGAATTATTGCGAAAGGGTAGATCGAAACCTCTTAAATTAAGAAATGGAAAAAAACAATCAAAGATGCAATATCGTTTTCCGTTGCAATCATCGTCGTAAGACAAGATAAATTGGTGTAAAACTAATATCACGTGACGTTGAAAAGCGAAATGCAATATTTCTACGAATAGATTTGTAAATTAGAATTTGATATTGAATGAAGAGAAAAATAAGCATTTCACTTTCAAATGTAAGAAAATCTTGATGATCTTTCGCCGAGCTTGTCAATCGATCTATGACGTCATAGCCGGATGATTGCTCTTTCCTTTCATTTCTATCAACTTCTTAAAAAAAAAATAAGGTAAAAAAAAAAAATATTTCCCTGAAAATTCTAGCGACATTTGCATGACGTTTTTATGCATCTGCCAAAATTGATCTACGTCAACAATTTTCTTCGAATTCCCTATTTGTGCGTTTCAAAAATCTCATAAAACGCATTTTTCTGCAATTCCGCTTTTGTTTGCTTTTTCTAAATAACTGACACCAAATTAAAAATGCACCAAACAGCGTCCCTACATGTTGCGCCCTTGATCTCACCCCATCGATCCCGAGATACCCGGATACCCAGCTCATCTCACAACACTGCTAGTAGATAAATTTCTCTTAGGCACGTGTTAAATTAATCGGAATCAAAAAAAAAAAGTTTATACGGTACTATTTTTCGCATGGATAATCAACTGTGCTAAACATCCCCGGAAGTGAAACATAAGCGACATCCGCGCATGTCTCCTACTTTCAATTACTAAATTTATTAGCTCACCCCGAGTGCACCAAGCTCCCTCTCTCTTTCTTTCTTGCATGCTTAAGTAACTCTTTCCTCATTTTCAATAATACTCCATTGGATTAGTTACACTCACGCGACTATTCCGATTATTCGCTTAACTCTTTAAAAAAAATACCTAAAAATGACAATGTAGTCTAATTCACTTATTTATTTGGAATTATTTAATTTCAAGCTCGGTGGTAATACGGTAGCTCATTTCGTTTTCCCCAAAGACGAAGCTTTGCCCAATTTTCACAAATGAGAATTGCGCATTTGATTGTTGGGTGTTTCGATTTAATTTACGCGTAAATAAATGTTGTTGTTTTTTTATATAAATTTAAAAAATGTGCGTTAAAAGATTAAAATTACAGGAATTCTATATACTGTACATCAAATTGTTTTTATTTTAATTTTATTGAATTCAATCAACTACTTTAAAAATTTAAATATTTTACAATAAAAATAACAATAAATATAGAATACCGGTATTGTACTATAATTAATTTAATATTAAAATTTAAAAAAATGCAAGCAGTAAAAAATCCTTAGAAAAGGTAATACTTGAAATACCAAGTCATTCTACAGATATTTTACTAATATAACTCACAAATAAAACTGCAAAATAAAATTAATTCAATAAACCCGTAGTTTTTCTCTCAATTTTAAAAAATCTTACTTGGGTATTTCAAGTTAAATTTACTAAAAAATGACACTATTTGTTGAATTACATAACTAAAATCCCGTAACTAGCATTCCGCGAGTGAATGCACTTTAAAATAATTAAATAAACCGTTAAAAAAAACAGATTTTTTATTTTACTATTTTCGTTGCTTTAAATGTACTGTATGCTGGAACTAAATTTCAATCCTTTTCAAAAATGCGAATGAAAATTATTAACATCAACAAAAAACTAAAAATTTTGTTCGTCATTTTAAATATTCATAAAATATCTATATTTTCTTTAAAGGGTAAAAAAAAATCCTACATCTAGTTTGTATATTTATCCTATATAAAAAAAATCAGAACGCGTAATAAAAATTGACACACAAATATTTTATTAAATTGTGACGAATCGGACAACTTAAGTGAAGAGGGGAAAAAAAACCCTATAGAACCCGAAGTAAAACTTCGTGCGATGAATATTTAAAATAAATCTAAACGTCAATAGATTCATTTTTTTTTTGCCCAATTTCATTTTGAAAGGCGAGAAGTATCCATCCATCGGATCCACACCCTCTTTACCGACTCAACACCCTGCGACTGTAACGGAATCGAGTCGCATAATATTATTAGAAGCGTGACGAGAAAAAAAAAAACCGGCGAATAATGAAAAATGCAAATGGAGACGAACTTAAAAGATGTATAAACACATTTACATACCTCTATATAATATCTCTCTCTCTCAGATATCTTTGAGTGCTAGTGGCGCCCTCTGCATCTCTATCTATCCCTTGATTTTTACTGAGTACATACCCCCACTGCATACATCTATCTCTATCTATCTGCGTAATGCATACTAGCGCATATACATACAGTAGGAAAATCAAATAAAAATGGATCCAAAATTGCACGGACAGATATCATATAAGCAAATAGCAAAGTGATGAGTCTATAGAAAATAAGAGGAATAGAACGAATGAGAGAAAGATAGAAGTAGAGAAAAAAAAATTATATTGTATGTGAATCACGTAGACAGACATCAAGTAAGCCGCGAAATGCTTAAAAAAACGGGAACAAAATGGCGCCTTTTGCATAAAAGCCTCGTCATTCGATAGCACAGATAAAGAAACGCATTATATAAGTTACGTGTGAAATGAGCAAATTAAAACTGGCAATAGACGAATAAAAAACATTCTTCTCCGTCGTTTACCGCCATTATTATAATAAATAAAATAAAATCGTAAATTTAGTTAAAACAAACTTTATCTATTTTAATATTTCTCTCTCACACATTCTCTTCGTTTGCTCTTTCTAACCCAACGACATTTGAGGAGAAAACATAAAATAATAAAAAAAAGAGAATAATAAAGGGAAAAGAAGAAAAATATTGGTTAATACAGTATAACAAACGACGTTATTCGGTTACAAAAAAAATTTAGACAGATAAAATAAAAAAAATTGCATTTCTAAGATTCCGCAAATTTAATAATCGATAAGGCGATTATAATAATAATAAAAAAGAACAGACATTAAAATAGTAAGCATCCTTTTCATTCTACACAACATACAACACATGCGCCAGTTAAATAATAGATCGGTATTCATTCCCACATTATTCACACTTCGCTAACCACCAAAAACCATTTTGTGATTAGTCAACGAGAAGTTAAACAAGCGACTGACAATTTCCATTCGCGTCATTTCTCAAAAGATCACTTTGTTGGGTCACTCATATTTACCGATGCTCATCTACAGCAACTCCACTGATTTGAAAATATAGAAATGCTCGTATTCTAAAGCAGTAATACATTTTAATTAAAATTTGCGGATTATGATCATTCTTACATGAGGCGTGCAGTTCCAAAGTAGTCTAAATCTTCAAATCATACTTTTGAGATAATCAATATTAAAATGCATTGCTTAATTTTGTTATAAACTGCCAAAAAACGCCATGTTGCTTAGTATTGCGCTTAGAGCCTCCAATAGTGTAAATACGGTACAGTACTGATGAATGCAATATTCAATTTCTGTTAATTGGTGTTACAATTTGTACAACTTGACGCTGACAAATACTATCAGCTATTACAATTAACTTAATAATTATTATCAATGGTATTGGCTAGTAAGCAATTTAACAAAGTGACTAGTAGGCTGCATGTATAATCAAATTGTCTGAAACATTGATAAATTTAAAATACTGTACAGTATTCCAAAATAGAAGCGTGCTGCTGGATGCAATTATCTTGTCTCAGTACTGTAGGCTATGTTACAAGTACTGTAGTGTATCTGTGTTTGAAAATAACTTTTACATTTACATGTCGTCTTGATAAAAATACTGCAATCATACTGTAGACCTATGGTACGCTATTATCTCAATTTTATTTAAACAGTTGATTTCCACTCCCCACCCTCTTTAGGTGCTCTATATTATAAAGTTACATTATTATTTTGCTTTCGGCGGTCAATAAACCTTTCTTTTAAAAAAATAGTAAATAAATAAAATACATGTGAAAGTCAAATAAACAAACACGTGATTTACTACTTGCAGAGATGTTTGAGTTATTATAATTTATTGACTGAAATTTTAGAAGAAAAAAAAGGTTCATGGAGATGCTAGATCTTAAAGATACGGTACGTTCCAAAAAACCCAAGTCAGACGAAAAGATTCAAAATAAGAAATGTTTTTCCATAGGAAACCATGCAAATATGGAATATACGCTTAGAGCTATGACTAAGCTATAGAAAAAAAAAGTTAAGCATAGAAAAATATGCATATATAAAAAAATATATATACCTATGATTAGTTACAAATTAATGATTTGATAGTAAATTCTTAAAAAGATTCAATTGAAAAAACCTTTTAAGCGAAATCATGAGGATATTTAAAATTATATTTATAAGCGTGCTAAAAAGGTAGGCCTACATTTTTTATATCACATTGATTTTGCATATTACAGTAATGTATTTAAGCACCATTTTCCTTGTCCGATACCGCATTTTAATAGCTTAGAACACTAAGTGGTTTGCATCAAATGTTTTACATCTCCTTAATTTATAATACATGTATTTTACTAAACATTTTTATTCACTATTTTTTTATCCCAAGTTAATACAAACTCGTTTGTGAAAATTGCTTCTGCTATAAAATATCCTCATTATCATATTATTATTACCGGTATCAATAAAATAATTTTTATACATTAAACTACTTTTCTAAATAAATTTTTCGTGAAATCAATACATTCTTCAACAATATTATGAACAATTATGCAAAATTATAATAATAACTATTATACCGTTGTTCATTTTGTTTTCCCAGCACCTTTACTTAGTAAATGTACCCTGCATTAATGACTCAACAGAGAATTCGTTGTTAAACTTTTTTGGTCATTCATAATTGCTTTACTCTACTTCTTACGAAGTACCGGTAAGAATAATTACCGTAATTTTTTTAAGTTCTTATAAACAATTAAAAAAATTAATTTATTAATCCTAAAACTGCGATGAAGTCACAAATAAAAATTTCAATTAAAAAAATAAAACCGCAAATTTTTTCTTAACTTTATTAGCTCACAATTCTATAGAACTCCACAAAATGGAATTAAGCTTTAATGACGAATTTAGCACTAATAATTAATTTATACAAAATCGCTTTAAGCTTAAAACTTTAAGAAATTAAATCAAAATATTTTTTTTTTTTTTACAAGTTCCCACAAAATATATAGAGTGAAATGTACGCGATCAAAACGTACCGGTAATATTAAAGTTGAGATAGCTCAGTCCCTACCAGAAGTTATAAGTCAATTGTAAGAATTTTTCCTTAGAGTCTATTAATCTCTTTTCTAACTTTTGCAGTCAATTCTAATTTTACGTGGCTTAAATGATAAATACAATTGAAAGTTAGCGTCTAGACATCGCCAAATAAACTGAGGTAGTAATTACCGCAAGCCAGAGGCTTTATGTAAGACCTAGTTAAAAAGCGGCTAACCGGTCGAGAGGCTTTGCTAAGGTTCAAAACGCTGCTTACAATCCTAAACGAATGTTACGATAAACATTGCTCCCAAATCTCAATCAATGTTACCGTACATTTTTAATCTTGCATTATAAAGTCTCAAGCGGATCTCACGAGCCTCGAGGGGCGCTGATTTAGCGCATTTAAAATAAAGATTGGCGTGACGTTTTAATAAAATTACGTTTTATCTCGCATACATCCATTCCCTTATATTCACCCGAGAGAGGCCTTCCACCATCGCAACATTTCCATTACAAATCAACTACAGTGCAGTATTGTCTTTTGATGAATTTTAGTCCATATTTCACTTTACGAATAAAACAAATGATCGATAAAACGTTTTACGAGAGAAATATAAAAACACATAAAAAACATTTAGCACAACTTAAAAAAGAAAAAAAAATTATATTTTATCTTTTATACAAGTAAAAAAAAAACTGAATCTTGTTACTGTATAAAATAAGCGGGTAACACGTTTATTGATTTTCTTAAACTAAAAGTTCTAAAACCGTGTAAATCGAGGGATAGATCTACAATAACTTTCAACGAGCTTTAGTCATTTTTATTTCTATGCAATAATATTAAAAAAAAATTCTGCGGTGTCAGAACCGCGTAAAACTTTTAACATGGTGCTACACGTAATATTATAACATAAATATATTTTAAAATTAAATTTACGTAGAGGTGACGCTAGTTAATTTTAACCGGCAGAAAAGTTGGTCTGCAAAGTGTGGTAATAATTATTATAGTCATCATAATAACACGTAAAATTTCCGCTATGCTAAATGTTTGACGCTATATCAGAGTTATTTTATACATATGATTGCCACGGAACTCCCAAAAAGTGACGTTATAATCAAGTTGTACTGTATTTAATTTTTGCAAATATGATTTTATTTTAACCGACAAAATATTGATACCTAACTCAGGGAACACTGATTTATACTCCCAAACCGCCGCAACACTAAAAGATAATATTATTCAAGAGTTCCAAACCAATCCAAACCCTCCCCCCCCCCGTTAATTTATAACCCCAAATATTTATTTGTTTTTGAGGTTTTCTTTCGAATAAAATAGTTCTTTCCCCCCTACCTTTTTAATTGAAAATGAAAGAAGTAATCAACTAATGGCGTCAAGTTTATTTCCGACGGGCGAATTCGCGCCGCTTTTTTATTTTTTTCCTTCACTTTTTTATTTTTTTCGTTCTACTTTCGGAGGCGGGTTATTGGCGTTTGACAAGTGTTTAGTTGAAGACTCCCAAACCAAATTGAAAGCGAGCGAGAGAGAAGCAATTCCTTAGCCTCAACCGCCGCTCATCCCTCCCCTTCCCTCGCCCACACACACACACTTCTACATCCAACGTATTGAAAACGCCGAAGATGAAGAGGAGGAAGAAGAAGAAAGAAAAAAAAATCACGCAACGTTTTAGCCGCTGAAAAACACAATTTTCAAATAAAAATTCAACTAAACATGGAGAGTATTTGTCGCAAAGTGTTGAGAGCGAGTGTACGTTGTGGGTGGTTTGGTTGAGAGAGGGAGGGGGTAAATTTTGTACTCCGGCGAATTCACAGTCGGTCGAGCATAAAACAAGTTGAGTCGATCGCCCAAAATCTATACGCGTTGTAGCGCTTGAAATAAAGCAAGAATAACAGTTAGCTCAATTGTGTCGACTGCTAGACATAGTGCGCGTGCAGCGTTGTCGCGAGCAATGCACGTGACAAACCCCCAGCTGAAATAGTTCAATGACGGCGATATTAAGCCGACTCGTACGTAACCTAACCCCAAATAAACGCTTTATCTCTATTTCTCTCTCTCTCTCCTTTCACTCCCCTCTTCTAAAACCAATAGAGTGTGAATAAAAATTCCGAGATAAAAATAGACAAGAAAAAAAAACGCCAAGAAAACGCGCTCGTCATCTACCTGTGTCGTTGGTTCTCTTCTTTAGCAATTTGCATGCAAACGGAAAAATTATTCGCACCTTGAAAAACAAAACAAATAAAATTTAATCATATTTCCTACGCGTTTTTTACATCTTTTTTTTTTGAAGAAAGAGAAAAATAAAAGCAGAAAATATCCCTCGATTTACACTGAAAAAGAACAAATGCCTCAAACATTACATTAAAATCTTAATAACTTTTGAGGTTTAGCATTAGTCGTAATTCCAATTCTTTGCATTTGCATCCCCATTTTTTTTTTTTTTTTTTAAAAAAAAACAAAACATAAATTTTTTTTAGAATACAGTATTACGATAAGCGCATTTGAAAAGGCTGTTTAATTGCTTTCGCGCGTAAAGATTCGTCAAGCAAACAACGAAAAAAACTAAACGATCTTTGTCGTTTCTGTCGCGACTTTTCGAATCTGCGGTAGAATTAAATTAGACGTTGAGAGGCAGACCGGCTCAAGTCATATTTCGTCAAGGCGAGATATCACAATTCGAGCTTTTGATAATTTTTTGTTCGAATGAATTTGAATGAGCAGCGTTACAAAATTATCATTTGATATTATCTGCACGTACAGTAGTTGCGCTAGTTAAAATTAGCTCAAAAGATCTCCATTTATAATATACTTTTTTTGAAAAAAAAAAAAAAAAGACTTTCAGTCTTCCCAGGCACCGTCAAAAACCTATCAAAACTTTTAAAATTTAAACCTACCAAAATTTTAGCAATTTGATTTTAGCTTTCTTTAATTAAGATTTTTTTTATCATTTATAATTCGACATTAAAGATTACAACTGTTCGACGATAAATTGCTTCGTGTTATTTATTCTAAAATTTCCAATCGTTTGATTGTTAAAAACTATTTTCTTTGCAAACTCATTCGGTTGTATGTGGTATGCTCACTATAAAATTACCGGTAATAACAATAAACAGGATACCAATACATGTACTGTTTTTTTTAACCGGCTATACATTTTTGTACCCAAGAAGCACTGCACGTGTGTAGTACGCAAACATCAGAGAGAGCGCAGACTTTTAAATTATTATTGACGTGTTGAGGTAATAAAAAAAAAACTATTTTAAGCTGCTTATGATGAAAATTTGTCAATTTTTATTTGAAAAAAAATTTTTGCTTCATCTTTTTTATTAAATTTTACGTTTGTATGTTTCTTCAGCTTCTTTATTTATTTAAAATCAAAATTTAACAATTTTTTTTAAAAAAATATTTTGTAGATTGCCTTGCCTAGAACGTAAAATAGTCTAGTGCCGGTCCTGTGTACAGTATATCGAAGCTTAAATAGTCCGTTAATCAAAACCAAAAACAAAAAAAAAACCTTACGCATAAATCACAAAGACTGTCACTTTTCCACGCAATTTTTCACCGATTCGTTTCCGCTTTAATTAAAACCCGCGTTCGGACAGGACGCGCGTTAACATGAAAGAAAGACGACGGGGAGGGGGCGGAAAAAAAGGTGAATAACGATGAAGCGCCGTTGTAGCGGTCGTTACAAGCTGCAATTGTGTTAATTTATTCATCAACACGTGAGCAAATTAAAACGAGTCGAAAAGGCCAAAAACATTAAAAAGCACTGGAAATAATTAAGTGTTCGCCAATGGTTGCCTAATAAATATAGCTAGGCGCAAAACTTTTTCATTTACACCACCTAAAAAGACGATGACGACGTTTAAAGCCGCTACAACAGCGCCATCACCGAGTCAAAGCGTCGGTTGAGCATCAGCAAAGATAACAAAAGGGGAGAAAATAAGAGCAAATAACAAGTGTGTCTTCATTTCTATCGTTTCACCTGCTCTATTTCTTCTGCCATCATCAGTTGAACTCCAAAGAAATTTCCTCTGGGCTTCCACTATGCGACAAATGATAGTGAGACATTTTTGCACTACGAAACTACGCCTGCGAACAATTTTGCATAATAAAAAGCAAAAAGAAAATAATAATAATTAAAAAAATACCTATCCTTTAATACACAGAATATTAAAAAAAAAAAAAAATTCAGGAAAAATTATTAACTAGAAATAGGTTGTTGCTATGTAAACTATGTCATTAATTCAAATTTTTAGCAATTCTTTCGCGACATTTAAATTATATACGACGTGGCGTTAGCTTTCGTGTAGGTGAATTATCTTCTAAACAATTAAATAAAACGTTTTCTCTCATTTTAATCTCACTAAAAATTCTCTCTCTCTCAAGTTCCTTCGAGCTCACCTGCAGCGTCAACCTAACCACCCCTAGCTCACCCACTCAAAACGTGTATCACTACTGCATACTGTATAACCAAATAAAATGTAACGACCCATTAAGACAGAAGACGGCAAAATACGCTACGAAATAGAAGAAGCACAAAAAGAACAAAAGAGAAACGAGAGGGTAAAAAAAAAGTTGTTTAGAGAAAGAAAAAAGAAAAAAAATCTTAGAAGGAAATTGATAGTGTTTTGCTGGTACCGACATCGAAAAGAACTAAATAAAATAGCTAGTGATAGTGGTAGAGAGACTCACTTAAAGGTGAGACTTAAATTATTTTCACTCAACGTTTGGCTTTCCACTGTTACGAGCGACTGGTGCTGGTGAATCCGTTGGAATCGAATGGAATGAAGTCGAGGTAAAACAAATTCCTAACAACAAACAATCAAGATTTTTTTTTTTCCCCCTCCCTCTTCTTCTCCGAGACAAATTCAATCTTCGCCGACGTAAAATCGTCGTCAAAACCCGTTAATTTCCGCTAAACCGATACGCGCCGATGATTACATTCGTTTGATTTTATTAACTATATTTGATTAGCAAAGTTACGAACGCGAGATAATGAAATTGCGACGTGAAAACGATGTGAAATTTCAGCGAATAGGCGAAAGAGAAAGAACTTGTTTACCAATTTATATAAAAAAAAAAAGAAAACACGTTCAATTCGTTTTAATTATTTCACTATTAATTAACGATTACATCGTTAGTTACAATAGTCTTATCGCGTTATATTACCGTAACTAAAATAGAGAACACTCTACGCTGCAAACGCATCTATCGGTTACATTAAAGCCAGATTACCTTTCATTTATTTGATATTTGTTGCTCTGAAAATTTTTCAGCCCTTAAAAATAATTTAAATAAAATAATAAATTTAAAAAAACGTATTACTAATAGATACACTACTTATAGATTTTAGAAAATGAGATCAAGTTGATAAAACCCTCTAATTACGTATAATGAATCTCTGAATAATTTGGTTGAAATCAAATATATTCAAACCTTAAAAGAAAATTGATAAGCAACATAAACCTTTTATCGCTCTATATTTTTCTCCATAATGCTCAAATTACCGCAAAAAAAATTGTCTCACATAAATAAAAAGCGAAGAAACAACATCATTGCTTCTGTGAAAAACTACGGGGGAGAAACATCATCGATCCCCTTCAAAAATGTTGCGCAAATAAACTAGAAGCTCGTCCAAAAAAAAAACCTCTCCAACCTTAAGAAATAATTCCACAATTGCAACAAATAACAACAAACTTCGGCAAAAAAAAAATTCGAATCATAGTTAAAAAAAACACTTTAGCAATTGATTTCTCGAGCTTTAGTTATCTGACCGTGGTTTTCCACACGTAAACAAAACTTACTTCGTTAAAATAAGAACGTTGTTAAGAACAATATTCGCTGCAATGAAAAGGTATAGTTTTTTTTTTCGTAATAATAAATTTATATTCGTTACACTGAATTACATTGCCCGGAAACTAAATTAAAATGTTCCAAGAAACCCGGTTAACGCATGCGAATGCCATTTTAAAAATATTCAAGGTTTCTTCTATCCGTCATAATAGTAGATCAGAAAGTTTCATCAAATATTTCCTCACTTTAAATTAAGTTTCAAGTGAATGTTGGTTTAAATTATTAAAATAGAATACTCCATAACAAAAATATTATGTATTAACTAATATTATGTAGCCTACAGATGAGCAGAGATAGCGTCAGTTTGCCTTTACGGTAGACTTGTTGGATCGCAAAGTGCTGTGGTGTACCGGTGTCATAACACGCTAGATTCGTTAAAACCTAACAACGTTTCAACATTTCTTTAACCGCAAAGTTTATCCTATTAAATGTGGAAAATGACCTTAATTCTTCTACTCGTAATTGTGTTTCTTGCAATTTTTTTAAAGCGTTATCCGGTAAATGTGTGCACTACTCTTTTTTTTTTAATTACATCCACAAAATAATGAGATACCGTACAAAAAAAAAAAAAACGAAAAGAAAAACATTAAGAATATTACAACCTAGTTAAAGAAATAGTTATTAGTTAAACGTAACCCACCGCTTAACTTAGCATTCCACCATCCCACTTCTATTAAACCCATGAAACAAAACAAAAACGCGTTATGGCGAGCAAGCCTAAGCCAACGTTGCTTAAGCGCGCCCGTATTGATTTTTTTTTTTCAAAATCCGAAGCGTACGTACGGTGACGTTACGTACGCCACATCATCTTCTTTTTTCGACGGCTGAAAAACGATGACCAACATAAAAAAAAAAAAAAAACGCGCGAAGAAGTTTGAAGTGAGGTCAAAAAGAGTTTCAATTTCGAATTTTATGACTCGAAAAAAAAAAAAAAAAAAATACCATAGGCCCCTCTATCTATATTCATCTTTGGCTTTCATTTCCTCGTCTGTCTCGCGCCAAGTGTTGCGAGCGATCCATATAGCAGACAGCCTGAGACAGGAGGAGTTATTTTCTGCTCGGACTAAAATTTGTTGCTACAAAAATAAATTGGAAAAAGAGTATGGTTTATTTTTTTTTCCTTTTTCCAGAGTAAAAACAAGGTTGGGTGATGACAAGCTCTTTGGGTTGTTATCTCCCCCGTGGCACCCTGTTCCACCCTCCTCACTCTACCTAAACATTCACCATGCCCTACGCCGCAAACTTATCGCCGCGCGACTTACGGGACTGATAAAAAGCGCTCGAGCTGTAAAAACTACCGACAACGCTATTACCGCCGTTAATCGAACGTGACTCTCCTCCTCACTTTCAGTCCATCGCACCATCAAAACGCGGCTCGGTCATTAAATTTTAATACTTTGGCCCCTCGAGTTGCATTTCCAACAAACAATTGACGGAGGAAAATAAAAACGATTAAAAATTGTCCGACGTATTAGAATTACACTAGGGGGAATCGCTGAAGAAACGACGCTTTTACGTCCGAATTATGTTTCTAAAAAAACTTGAAACGTTCTTTAGAACCTCCATAAACTCTTCCGGTCTTGATCGAATCAAAAATGAAATGTTAACGCTCATTGCTTTCTCCTCGTATAAAATAAACAAAAATAAGAATGGGTAGGGTCTATGCATGCACAGTGCATGTACAATGTAATGTACCACGGCCATTCGTAATAAAAACAAGTATAGTAAAGGTGCCAATTTTAGTGTTATTAACATTGTTTATTTCAATGATAGTACCTACTTAAAAGAAATACTGTACTGTACTGTAAAAACGGAAAAAATAAATTATATACCGGTACTTTTCTTTTACTTTATAGACCTAAAAATTATTAATCTAAGGTATTCATTTTTTCATCTAAATTGAAGGCATCCTCGACCATCTCAAGTAGCCTCTCCGGACCTTTTTATTAAATAATTTAGATGTTAATTTAAAAAAAGGGCATTCAGAAATAATCACAATACTGTACTGTATTTCTGCATTTATTAAATTATAAATTTTCAAAAATCGAAAAGCATTAGCTTAGTTTGCAAATAATTATACGACTATTATAAGCTACTATACGACATAAACCTGAAAAGCATAGTTTCTTATAAAATTGTTCTTTTGAAAGCGTTTCAACTTTAAGCCAGTTAGACATCTGTCAAAAACCCATATTTTAATATAGGTTTATCGAAAGTAGAGAGAGTAATTCGAACAACTTTGAATAAAATGTAAATATCTTCTCATCGAAATCGACGACAGCAATCGATTGCTAGCACTTAATAATTGAGGCGTTAACATTGGAGCGGACAGTCACTGAGCGAACCCATTAATTGATTTATAGCGCCGTCACACAGACGAGCAAAATCTAACTCATTGTCTAACTCTAACCCATAATCATGATAGAGCGAAACATAAGGATTTTCTGTTACTGGCGTCAAATATCAAAGGACACATTTACACCAACGCCATCTATAATTACCGTTAAATCTTATAACAATTTGAGAATGCGGCGGTTTCATAAATGAATATGCTACAAACCATCAAAAGTAATTTAAAACCATGTTTCAATTTTGGTATTCTCGAAATTCTTTTAAAAAAAAAAAATACTAATAATAATAAAAGTTGGTAAGTTGTAGTTGTCTACAAATGAAAACATTCAAAATATCCTAAACAATTTAATATTGTATACGACTTTAGAAAATAAAAAGAAAAAAAAAAATGCCTCACCGATGTTGATATAAACTCTTGAGAAAGCGAAGAAAAGATAACCATTTCAAAGAATGATGAGTCCCCGTATTTTGTGAGTACGCACTCGGCTTAAGTTGAAACAGTTCTTCCCCCATCATTTTTAATATGTCTAAAATCTAAATGATTACAGTTAGCGCGTGAAAAACGTCTCCAACGCACGTCCTCGCATCCACAAACGGCTTTCGAATAAAAAATATAAACGACCCAATTCGATCTCTCATAAAAGAAACATATACTCTTTGGTATAAATAAAATAAGTACACTAGAGTCGCACTATCACGAACGGCAGACGTCTTCAACACGTCCACCCCGCCCGGAGAGAAGGGATAGATCTGGTAGTGTCTCCCGGTCCAAACTCCAAGATGAAACAAGTAGAGAAAAAGCAAGAAAATGAAAACCAGTAAAATAACGCGAGATGTTGTTAAAACACACAACAGTTTTTACGAAATGAACAATTTCAAATAACTGTAAAATGTAAACGTAGCCTCTTTTTTCATCAAGCGTAAAGACGAATCGAGGAAAAAAAAGAGAATGACAGCGCGATGGAAAGGGCATAATTCACACGTGAAAAGTGGTCATTTCGTTTCTTTGCCGGAGACTAAAGACTATTTTTTTTTTTTTTTTTTTCATTTTGATCCTGGAGACTACTACTTCATCCCGGACACTGTTTTGCTTCCACTTTCGACCCCGTCAATTTCATTCGGTTCAGTGATCACAACGGCTTTAGCAGCGCCATAGAAATTGCGTATATCAGTAAGGAATGGCCAATGGTCAGCTCCACTAATAAGATTTTTCTATCTAGTGAGATAAAACTTTAAACAATAAAAAAAAAGTAATGGCTGGAATAGTCTCTTCTTTCTGGGAGTTTTTCACCCTTTCAATGGCCTATATCTTCTTTTTTTTTATCATTTTTATTTTACGCATACATCTTTTTTTTTTATTTTTTTTTTTGTTAAATGGCCGAGGGTAGTAGTGTCGCTAGCTCGCTTAAACTCCTGGCATCTTTTACCTAAAGCTCTTAGTCTCTCGCTGTTCCAAATCCATCTCCGACACACTCGAGCTTTATCGGTTCCCAAAGAAGTTTCAACAGCTGTACACTTCGACAACCGTGTTTTCTCGTTTGTTCCGATAAATCTTTGATCACATCTCAACAATCGATAAGAAAAAAACGCATTCGCAATAACAATAATTAAAAGCGTAAAAACCAATACCCAGTTTGTAATACGGATGAGAGAAAAATACTTCTCTAAAAACTAAATAATTTTTACTAGCAGTTTTCGATTTGAATTTTTATCTAATTTTAAAATGGAATATAAAGCAAATCTCTATCTCATTCTAAGCAAGATGTTATTTGGGAACCTTTGAAACCTGCAACATCTGCTAAAACAAGTAATGGTTTTAACATTTTCTCATCTATTCACATTTTCAATTTTTCATAGTTTTGCATTAATGTTTGTGTTTTGCTAAGTCATTTGCGGAACAAAGTTAAGCATGGTTTTAGGCTTACGGCCCTCATCCCTCATTATTTAAAATTCTGAGTCTGTCTCGTAATAATGCGTAATTTAACGCTTCAAAACATAGCAACAAAATAAAGACTTGGATTTCATAAACTCTTAATTATGTGCGCCAAAAACCAACCTCTAATTATCAAATTACGCATTATTACGCTTTCCTACCGATTGTCCAGATTTCGCCCCCTTCTGCTTTCATTAAAACCAACACTTAGAAACGACATCTCAAAGTCTCACTACTTTATACATATAATTTATGCATTATTTTCTATACAATAATAATCTGTTATATCATGCTAGCGGTGAAGACTATAAATGAACATTAAACTCGTCTTCTAATAAAAAGAAACAGTAATTTATAATTTAACACGATTTTTTTAAGTTTTGGACGCTTCCTACAGTATTTAATCGCTTTATTTCAGACACATAAAATTGGAACTACAAAAAATTTGATACATGATAGTGTACAGTACTGTATTTTTCTCAAGTAATTTTATTGCTAGTGCAGTATATATAAAATATATTTTACTTTCACTAAAATTGTATCATACAACAATATAAATAAGTATATTTTCAAGATGTTCAACGAACTTAAAAATGTTGTATTCAGTAAACTTTCTTCAATGTTCAATTTTTTATGAGCAGATTTCAAAACGTTAAAAGATAGCTTTACTAAAACAAAAACTTAAAATCCCTCTCTCTCAAATTTTAATGGGCCCATTTTGTTTAAAAAAAAATAATAAATAAATAAACAAAGTGAACCCATTAAAATTTAAAAATTCAAGAAAGTCTTTAAAAAAAATTGAAAAAATGTTAATACTTTATTTCCCCCCTTCCCCTATATTTCTAACAATAAAAATAATAAAATTAAAGTCAAAGTAAAGCTGATGCTGAAATCAAACATTTCAATAGTTTTGTATTTACTTACGATATACTGTATACTTGTGTTAAATACCTTTTTAATGCGTAATAAAAAACTAAAAATTTAAAATGATTTTAAAAACCCAAGCTAATTAAAAATTACAACTTTGTTAGTAGTTCCTAGCTTGTATCGGCGTATCGCTTACGCGTTAAATTTACTCAATTCTTGGCAATCTTAGTACATGTAGTGAGTTACGGTACCGAGCATTTATACGATGACTATCACAGAAAGCTAAAGTCAAGTGGTAATACATTTTCTTTCAAACGGCCCGAGACCAATTACAATCGCGCGGAAGGAAGGAGAATAATTATGCAATTTAACCAAAATTCTACCTGGCAAACGCAAATATAATAATAAATTGTAAACTTTTTTTACTTTATTCTATTTGGAACTAAATTTTGATATTTTTTAGACTACATTTCAATTATTGCAATCCCAAATTTAATGACGCAAATCCGCCAAAAACTGATGTTGAACCGCACAAAACCACCACAATTCTATGTTAAAATGTTTACTTGCTTAAGACACCGAGACTCAACAAATGAACAGCTCCAAGATTTGAGACAAAGTTAACTTATATAGAAGTGGCTAAAGAGAAAATTAATAATGTAGTGCAGATAAAAGCCAAGCATTTTCCGTTCAAATCTTGTGTGAATAAGATGAATTATCGATTCCTTAACTCTGTTATAACATTGACCATTAGATTTAATTATTTAAGATAATCTTCTTCTGTCTTCTACAATGAATAAGCTTTATTCGAAAATTTAGCATAAAAGCCAAATTAAACCTAGCTTTACGATTTCTTAAACTACATCGAATATCAATTTACGTTGAAACGTCTGCCAAAAAATTAATTAGCTATTTGAGTAGACCACTTATGCAAATGAGCCAGCCATCCCAGCTCCTACCCACCCTCTTCGAGGCTCTTGCACCACCTGCAACAGACAACCTTACACGAATAATAAAAATAATAGCACCAAATTCCATCTTTGTGTAAAATCGATTAACTCAGTTTGATAAACGTAAAACGCGAGTGAATTACTTCTCTCATGTGGCGTGCCTTCGAATCGCCGCCACCTAGCGGAAGGTTTATTTGGCAAAACTAAATCGATCAAGGCAGAAATAATCATAAGTTAGTGATTTGGTGGGTTCGAACGAGCGTGAAATTGAATGGGCAAACAAAAATGAAGATCCGGGCTTGATGTATCGGTAGAAACCGTGAACGAACCATCTTTTCTACGCAAGCCACTGTTGCCTTACAAACAATATCAAACGTTAATCGATGTCGTCAACGTAAAATGGTAAAACAGCCAACACAGTGTCAAAACAAAAATTAACGGCTTATCAACAAATACAATACATTCACGCTAAAAGAACAAATAAACGACAATTTTATAAGTGTTTCTAACGCAAATAACCTTAATTGATTTTCGTCGTCAATTTATATATTTAAAGGAAGAAGAAAAATTATTTTAATTTAATATTTGCAAAAAATAAAAATAAAAAAAGCGGTCTTATACTATTATTTTTCCACCTAATAAAAATAAAACAAAATATTCTGATAAATCTTCTCAAAAATCTATATTTGAAGTTTATTTCCAGAAAAAAAAAACCATATTCATTTTATTTCGCCTTTTCTACGACTTCGTTTTTTCTATCAACCCTCTTTTCTCCCTTACCGCCCTCCCAAATACTGTACTCATTTTTTTTTATTTCGTTTCCTACCCCCGTCTTTCAGAATTGATATATCCACAAAAATTATATTCAAACCCCGTAAAAATTATTTTCCATCACTTCACAGCCACTATTTTTAGTCAAATTTTTATCCTTCACTTGAATGATTGATGATTTCCATCGAAAAAAGACCGAGAGAGAGAAAAAGCGATTACCTTTCGAATGCAACTGTTTTGCCGTTTCTAATTCATCATAAATCGCCGGAAATACGAAGCTTGGAGACGGGAAAGAGATGTAAGGGCGGAGAAAGGAAGATACAAAAGAAATAAAAAAAAAAGTGGCTGCAAATGTTCGAAAAGCCATCAAAAATCTAAAACGAGATCTCGAGCATGCAAAATAGTAAATAGAAGAGAAAGAAAGAGTGAAATAGATGCGAAAATGTTTGTCAAATCGCGTCACCAAATAAAAAGCTCGATCTATTTTCCCTCGACTTCCTCCAAATGCTCATTGCGCCAGATGAAAATCAAGTTTGGTAAGAAGAGGGGGGGGGGGATATAGGGTGGAGAGAAAAGCTCATCATCTCGCTTAGAAAAGCAAAAATCTTTATCTCCGCGATCTACTAAAAGATAATTCTCTTCCTTCGCTATATCTTAATACGACGTCTAATTAGATGATACGTTTGGACAGTCATTAAATTATTTTCTTCAAACATTCAATTAACGTGCGCCAAAGTGTTTCTCGTTGAACGGTACGAGGCGGAAGGAACCGTTTCTATATAATTCCCGATCCGTTTTTCTACTTCTCTCAAACTCTCTCGGGACTCGTCAACCACCGCAATTAAATATTGAAATTAAATGAAGACGTCAGAGAAGAATAATATTATTTCGTGACTGACAAACGAGTAAGGAAGTGGAAATGCGCTGCTGGTGGCTGTGGGTGGGTTGACGTACGAGTGGGTGGTAGTGTAGATGGGTGAAAAAGAAAGAAAGCGGTGGGAAATGATAAAAATAACAGTGGCGTGCGAAAGTGGACATGTGTCGACACAAAACCAATTGCAAATGCTTGTTTCACTTTGCTTAATTTTTTTTTTAACAGCATTACAAATATTTAGTTTTCGATTTTCCTTTTTTTTTTTCTATCTGAAAAGTGATGATTGTGTCTACCGGAGAAATAGAAAAAAAATTCTTCATTTGATTAGTTAAAACGTCGCGTTTATTTGTTTTTGGACGCTTTTTTCCCATGCGAAGATAAACTTTAAAATCAATACAATTTTAAGCAATAAAGCGCACTTTCGACCAACAAGATCACACAAAACTGAAGCTTTTAACAGTCTAAATAGCTCAAAACTCCCAAATTCGGTAAATCAATTGGAAGCAACAAACTTAAGGAAACAAACGAAATTGACACGCTTGGTGTTCACCTTTGAGGCTACTGTTACTAAGAATGTTATAAATCACGAGCATGCACTGTATTATCAATGTGATACGATAGATACCCGAAATTCTGTTATAAAAATAATATTTTATGAGTTCTTATTAGCACACGAAAAAGTCATTCGATTCAATTTAATGAACACAGATCTGCCCTTTAATTTTTTTTTTAAAAAACTCATTTCGTCGGTGGTCTAATGAAAGATCATAATTATTTAGTAAAAAAAAATTTTTAGAGTGCAAAAAAAAAAAAGCGGCCCAACAACTCTATACTGGTACATAGAAGTTAATATGCTTTTGAAAGTTGGTAAATTAAGAGTTATTTTGTGTCATACAGAAGATTTCATCAGCAGTTGCAGTATGATGGTTTTTACATGATGATACCAATACAATATTCTGTTAAGATCTGGCGATTGGCTTTTTGAGGGAAGGTGAACAAAGAATAGGTCAATTTGCGCGCATGCAAAAAAAAAATAATGCAGAATTCGCTGTCGTTGAAAATCAGGGTAATAAATGCAAAAAATATAAATATTTTCACATAATCGCATTGTTAATGAAACAAATTTAAATGAATAATATCAGCCTTTGTTAGACTAGAAATAATTTGATGTGTATTTGCCTTTGATTATGCGGTTTTAATTTCGCTTTCGTTTGTAATTCCATGTTTACCCATTTGGTTTATTGTCTCCCCATATTACTTTTTGCTTACGAGCGCAAATAAATAAAAATGAAAGCATTTCATTTTTGAAAACATATGACACATAGAATTTTTCATCGAATTACCAATGATTCTTTTTAAATTATATACTGTACTCGTGTGATATGGTTTAAAAGTAAAACTAGTAATTTTGAAAAATACTTCTTAATAATAATAATAATTTCTCAAACAACGCAATTAATTCCAAAATTAAACCATGCAATTTCTAAAATATAAAAATAAAATATAATAACGGTATATAAAATTGTTCAAAATAATTTAGAAATTTAACAGCGTATTATTCAACATAATGAATAAGTCAAGTAAGATCATATTCAGAACTTTAGCATTATTATAATATGGAGTATTAATTTTTATATTTGGATACTCTTAACCATTTAATATTTAGTATTTTAGTACATATACAGTATATTCATAAACGTCATTTCCAAGAGACGTGTTTACTGCTTAATGTAATAACCAAACTTTGAAAAACTTAACCAAAGTCAGAAAAAAAAAAGTCTTAGGAAATAATTATTAAATCTCCTTTAAACAAAAAATAAAACTCACAAAAAAAAATGTATGTACGTACCACTACTGTATTTGAAATGAATTGCTTATTAGTTGTTTTAACCGAAAAGCTTTAAATGTCCGACCGAAAAGGGTTAATAGGACCCTGGAGAAAAAGTTTGTTGCACCAGCTTTTAACTAAATGCGGAAAATAACTCATTGTTTCGATGTGATTTTATACGCCGCAGGAAAACATAAAAGCTTTCAATGTACTTGCGCCTTGCTTTTTCTCACCGAGATTTTCGACTTGAAATCGATTAAATTGATAGAAAGTAACCTTTCGAATGTGAATTCTTGATCTTCAACAACATTTAATCTAAAAACAGTAATTTAGCTCGACTAGCTCTTCCAACGCCGTCGCTATACACAACTTTATACCAGAGTGTGGAAGATCGAAAGCATTCGTCTCCAACAGAAAAATAAATAATCTTAAATGTGCACTTACATTATTTTTCTTTTCTTCTTAAGTTTTCTCATTCTTCATCTTTAATGGCTGCTCCGCTCCTTTTCAATAAGTTTCGCCTTTAAAAAAAAAAAAAAAGTTTAAAAAATATTCATTTCATATTGAATTCTCTCGGTCCTTGATTAGAACGCTCTTTCAATAAACGCGAAAATGGAACAAAAATTGAAAAACGGCTATGTATAAAAAACATATTATACGAGTATAATATTATATATAAATATGGAAATTAGATTGCGCGCCAAGATAATATAAAAAGCTGAGATTGACAACCAAATATATTTTGCTTTAAACACTAGTTATTATTTTCAAACACAGTAAAAAAAAAACCCAAAGAATTATCGTCATGTCGCAAAACCAGAGCCGCGTTTCTAATGCTATAAAACATTTTTTTTATGCTCTGTCGATAAATTAACAAATAGAATTAAGTGTTTAAAATCGGCAAGAGTGATTCCATCCGTAGAACATCTAACCCTAAATTTCTTAATACCTATGGAAGAAGAGTCTTTGGCCACCTTATGGTAATAAGGTGTGGTATAAGTCTGGTTCTGTATTAAGAAAATGTAAACAATTCTCATACAACCTGACCAATCTAAAATGTCTATAGCTAGACGCCCAACTACCCTGAGCTTTTGCTGTATTGATTGTTTCATTTCATCCAAAAGATAATAGTCATAAAAAAAAATAAGAAAGCTTGGCGTTAGTTCGAACTATTATCGAAATCAATAATAAATCTCTATGAGAGATTAAAAACTTTTTTTAAAAAAAAAAAATAATTAGCTCGCCAAAATTGTTTTAAAAAATGTTCCAAGTTGCCTGGAAACAATAAAAACTTCCGTGTAACAAATATTAAAAAAAAAGAAACAGTATCACGCTTGGGTAATTGACAAATCAATTACGGAAAATAAAAAAAAATCAAGTGTCAGTAGACGAAAAAGCGGGAAATAATAATCGATAGAATCAAAACATCGAGATCGACCTTTAAATGTCAACACTATACGATGAAATTTCTCGCGTTTTCTTCCTAAGAATAAAAGTAAAAAATTAGCAAACAAACACAATAACGGTTCGAAACAATAAAAAAAAAGGATAATAATAGTAAAACCGCGAAAAAATAAATCACTGCAAAAGCAAAAAAAAAACAACTTATAGTATAAATTCAATTATAGCCAAGTTTTAAATTTCAACCCGCACAATTGCTTCAGAGTTAATTAAAACGCGATCAATCGATTTTTAGATTCTATGCGAGTCTTGTTAATTAAATAAAACTAAAAAAAAAAAACGTGTCCAAAAAGAGATAAACAAACAAGACGCACGTAATTAACATAATATAAACGTTATAATACGTTTTATTTTTATTTTTAAAAAAGTGGGGGTGAGGGAGATAGGAAACACTATTCCACACATTAGAATTATGTACAATTATTGTTTTTAGTTTTTTTGGCTATAACACGTGATCAAAAAGTTTTGAATTTTAATCGATACACAAACTTTCTTTCATAAAAAAAACAGCAAACAATAACATTCCATCCTCCATCTGCGCGAGCTCTACTTACCGTACGCGAAAAATGTAACCGGCTTTTATTTCTCACTTATCGGAATAGTAAAACGTCGGTAGGACGAATATCTCCGTACATAAAAAATTTTTAATCTCGACTGAGAGTAAACAAGTTTCCGCGCAAATAACTTTCAATAAAACTCAATAAAGAGCGCGCTACTTTAATACTCCGTAGTATTTTCGATTTCGCGATAAACATTTTATTTCCGATGCAGAAAATGCAATCATAACGATGAAATTTTCATTAAGTACAGTAACCCACCGGAGCTCATATTCTTTTAACTTTTCTTTTAAAAAATGGGAACCTTTGTAATGTATTGTTTAAAAAAAAAAAATACTCGATTATTAATTTTTCTTGTAATATTTTGGTTAATAATATCAAAATTTTCAGGACAATAAAAATCCCTTGAGTCGTGTACATTACCGTCTTAAGATTCGTAATACCAACGTTTTACCACATTTTAATAATAATTATTTTTGATAAGTTAACCTAATTCGCGCTAACCTTTTTTTCCATTCACAGAGCCTGCGCGCAAATGGAGTTTATCATACCTCTTTTTTTTTAACCCCCAAAATAATAATGTTTAAAAAAAATCTATTTTTAAATATTATCATCCATTTTAAAAATATTATTTCAATTCTAACAAATATCCGTTTCGATGAAAAAGAAATTGTCATTGCAATTTTTTCCTCGAAACTTATTTATGGCGCTGGAGTGAATTCCAAGTCCGACAAAACTGCTCCTTCACACTGGAAGCCATATTCAATTTTGATCACGTTTCGATCGAAGAAAAAAAGTTAATAATAAAAAAAAAAAAAGATTTGAGAGTGAGTAAGAGAGAGAGAGAATTAGATAGTGAAGTGGCAGGTGATGAAGTCTTTTGTTTACGAATCACAAACGTCACTCGCACTTTTAACTAGATGATTAGCGTTATTAGAATAATACGGAACAATGTTTCTTACCAAAAATAAAAAATAATAATAATATAGCACTGCAAACAAGTTCAATGACGTCATTCCACAGGGCCCGCACGAGAAGCACACACATTGGCAGACTCCGGAATTACTGTATTATAGTAAGGTTCAACGCGTTTTGACATCGCGTTCACCGAGGTTTCCTCACACCGATCGCGTTCACACCGTGTTCAAACTCACCGAACTATTCCCACGGATTCACAGCTACTGGCGAAATACGCTTTCCTAGAAATAAACAACAAAACTTTGATTAAATGAGGTTTAGAAACACGAAACGTCAAAATAGAAAAGAAAAATATGCAATCAATATCAGAGAAGTGTTGATGGAAACGTCAAGTAGAAGAGCAAAAAAAAAACGTATTTATGGTTTCGCTGTGTAACAATCAATTATTTGCGCTTCTGTGAACTTTCCTTTCTTCGGGCTAATTCTACGCGCATTATCTTTTAATAATCCCACGAAATTAATCGAAACACAGTAAAATAGAATATGTATGTGCAGGTCTGTGTATGTGGCAGCGAAATGAATTATTAAGTATTTATGCAGATTACATTTTAGAAACATCGAAGAATTAATATTACCGTAGAATTAATATTATTAAAAATACAATTTTCGAACTAGTACAATTTTAATTAAACTTCTAAAATCTGAAATATGCATTAATAAACAATTTCGCGAGAGAAATAAAAGTAATCTCTTCGTTCTATACTACATTTCTATTAAAGGCCATGAATAAACGTATAGAATATGCACTCCAAAAACACTTTTAAAAAAACTGAATTAACTCCATAACCTCTCATTTAAATCTAGAAATACTAACTCCGCTACAAACAAATAACCACGAAACTTCGATGGAATAATCCCTAAACTTCCAAATAAATAATCAGTAAACTCGAAAGAAAAATAGGTTAATTGTTAAACTACAAAAAATAATCATTAAACTTTTATGAAAATATCCCTCTAAATCTCTTAACAGTAACTAAGTCGGGGCAGCCTAAATACAAAATGAATCTCCATAATATCTGCTACCGGTACTGCAAAATTGACAAGAAATTAATATCTAAAAAAACTTATTAATTGGAAAAAAATATTTTTGTTTTCCCTAAGAAAATTTCGCGTTTTGGAAGCTCGGAATTTCTATTTTATTTATCCTTTTAAGTTCGCTCCAAGGTGAACTTCAAACCCTTACAATACTGTACCGGGAATAATTTCAATATCCTCAACAATAAGATACCGGTATTCCTTATTCACCAAAAAAAAATCTAAATACAGTAATCTGCGCCTCGTAATTTTCAAAGCTAATATGGTCAACTCACAGTCCATGAAATTATTTTTTGAAGCTTGTTCACTCACCCAGGATATTGGGATGTTATTGACTCCTCCACTCCTGTTAGAGAATTATCATGCGCCATAGTGGAGAAGTGGTTGTACACTTGTCAAAATTATGTCAATCATACGTGAAACCGTATTATAATACTGACAGTACTGTACGTATAATTACAGTACATGATATGTGCCTTTTAAAAGATTACATGTGAAAATGTTGTCCCATTGACGCAATAAATTTATAAAATGAAAATGATTATACACTGTACAGTAAAATACCTAAATCAAAAAATGTCTACAGAACCCTTTAAGGGCTACGAGATATTTTAATAATATAACATAATAATTATCTTAAATGAAATATAAAGTTAACTGTCCATTTTTGCCTAACTTTACCAGCCTAAAGTAAACAAACCCATTCCAAAGCGTTTACTCATAATAATTTTCGCCTAACCGATAATCAAACCTAAAATAAATATATCTACTGGGCGTTTGGAGATATCGTAGATTTTTTTTAGAAATTTTCAGAGGACCAAGGTTTAACAAACCAATTACTTGGAAAATACTGGCAAAATTCTAAGAAACACTCTTTAAAAGTCTTACTCAAGTTAGCTAGCTTCTAATAACAAAATAGCATCATTAAAGCCCATTCAAATTTAGATGAAATAAATTTCACTGATACCATAGAGAGATCGTGCGGATACATAACAGGCATTCGAAAATCTTTGGGATACTCTTCATCGTCGTATAGGTTGAAGAAATAAGTCTTTACCATGACGCCCGAAACATTTACAAACCAAACGTACAATATCAATCATTGCAAGATTGAGAAGAAAACAACCCAAAATACTTTTCAGCTTCGATCTACATGTCGACGAAAACGATGCTGGAACTACCTATTAAGAGGTGGATCTACCGACGGGTAGATTTTGTGCATTGTGAAATAAGAGTGTCAAATTAACAAATGTTTTCTTTCAACGTTTAAATAAATGACAAAAGAATTTACAATTAGTTACTTACTTATTGCGGCAATTCTTTGTATTTCATTATAAATTCATAACATCAATTTTAGTTAACGACAACAACCACCGAATTGTACCGATTACCGCGCACTGCAACTTCTTCATGGCGCGCACTGGTCATTTTAATTTGGAAGTTTAACGATAGATGGCGATAGTCAATCGATGACGTAATGCTAAAGGACTTGTCATAAACCTTGTCTTCAACTACACTGTACATGTACATGTCAGGATTGTTCAGTACCGCTTAATTGAATTTATAAATTTTTTAAAATTTTTGTTTTTCTCATTTTCTCCCAAATAATAAGCTCTAACGCGCGATATACATGCTACCGGTATTACAAAAATTTGTTGTACTAGCGTCTTGTTGCAGCACTTCTCCTTTTACTTTATCGATTATCTGATTCTCAAAGTTTAATTGCGCAATTAGAAAAATAAATAAAACAAACCAATTTTAAATTTACTCTATTTTAATTATTTTATTTAAATTTGAAATTTTTTCAAATTTAAATAAAAAAACTATATATACCGTATTATAGTTATGTGTAAATGCATTAATACACAACTTTTTTAAATAAATAAAACTATTTTGTTTACCCGTTATTAGTTACAACAGTAACTATGGTTACAACTTGGAAAATTAAATTAAAAAAAGAAAAATGCTTTATTCCTTATAATATGAAATGGCAAAATGAAACTTTAAAAAAAAGTGGTTAAAAATATTATATTGTGGAAAAGCATACGCGCCAATGATTTTGTAAGTTGAAATAGTGACCAAATGAGGTGAAAAACGAGTCAGTTCCTGTAGTGTCACGGACCTGCACATTGAAAAAAACACTATTGGATGTTTACAAGAACGCATTCGTTCTCGGTTCGACTCGATGAACACAAAATGGAGGGTATAACGCAAAACAAAAAATGATGGATGTGACCCAAAATATAGACTTCGGATAAATAAATAAAAAAAAAAAATGCCCAACGCGTTTTGGTCTAGCAACTTTTATACATATGTCATTCCGCTTGTCACTTGACAACTTGTCTAGAGAATCCTTCTCAGGCTCAAAAAAAAAAAAAATATTATAGCAAAGTTAAACATAAACACCCCAAAAAAAATAACGAGTTAGTGTAGGAAAACTTCTAACAAATAGACAGCAAATCTCTTATTTAATAAGAAAAGGGACGAGAAAACAGGAAGCGAGCTAATCGCATAAAGTTAGATGTTTACGTTATTTCTTATCAGAAGATGCTCGCGTTCGTCCAGCTAGCTAGCACATCTAATGAACATAATACTACCGAAGGAGCAGTAAAAAAAACTTAATTAGCTACCGGCCGTACGTAATTCATTTTGCTCCAAAAGCAATAAATCAATATAAATTCACACTGCATTTCCTCAACCATAAAACCACTACCGTAGACTTAACCTACCGGTAGTTAATTAATGCAACTTTTATTTTAAAACTGTTTTTTAAGTATAGTAATTCTGCAAAGGGCCTTTAAAGTTAATTCTGAGTAATTCAAAGTAAATCTGGCGTAATTGCGTTTGGAAACTGTACTATCTGCTAAAGGGTCTATCGGGTCTATATAAAATTGCATACAGTTCTTTAATGTGCAATATACTCGTACATGTTAATTACTGATTCCACACAATTAAATCAACAACTAACGAACATGATAATAATGAATGTGAGTGGCCGAATATAAAATGAATATATGTTCATGGAATAAAATGAAAAGAATGTTCGGCAATTATCTTACTGTATACTATCTGATACAACTGGTTAAAGCAAGCCCACACTAAAATCCTAGTTGGGTAGTGAAATACATAAATGTTTAATTCATTAAACTATGCAATTCAAATTAGAAACACTGACCAAGCATGAGGAAGATAATTATCTGCTTTCTAAATTTTATGACTTAGGCCAGTTATGCAATGCGAACAATTTAATAATTATTGCTGTGTCGTTAAGTTATTCAGGCATTTAGACAACAGTGAAAACGGCTCCTAGCATCAAAAAGTCATCTCGTATATACTCAGTAACATTTTTAATTCCTAATAATGTCTATCCAAAAATATTACTTTTGAGTTCTCGCGTCATAAATAAAATTGCTAATATTATTTTGCAGATATTCAATAGTAAAAAATTCACTTCAGCACTAAGTTTATTTTTGATACATTGAAGATCTTTCTTAACTGTTTGTTTAGCAATTATTTTTAAAAGCAAACCGTAAAATAACACACACGCTTTGAGTAAATAAAAAAACGAAACTTCAATTCGCCTTGTCTAATTTAAAATTAAAGTATTCTTAAGTGATGTAAAAAGTTACAACTCAAAGTGACACTTTAAAAAATAGAAAGTGACAGACAAAGTAAATAGTAAAAAAGCACGTACTTTCGAGTTAGGCTGAGACTTGGGTCGTTGGAATATAATTTAATTTCGGAAGAAGTGCCGTAACCGTCGGAATCCTCTTCCATTTGTAAATCTCTTTCCGTTCCCGTGTGTAAACGCCCGTCCTCTTGACGATAAAGTAGATCGGGTACTATATATTTTCAATAGTAGGAAATAACGCTATTTTCTTTAAAATATTTTCAAACGTTCAATCAATTTTGCCAACCTGTGGCTTCTTCGAATAATTGAACGGCGGATTCTGTCAGATACGCCAACTTCATTTTCGGTACGTATCTCCGAAGATGGGCGAGTTCGTAATCACCGCCCACCTGACCGTTGCAATGGACGGATGACAATTGAGCAATTTCACCGTAACAGTTACGGTGATAATGGACGGTTTCTACATCGTTTTCTTTTTCGATGTTGTCGTCGGTATTAGCAAAATGCTGAATGTACCGATCCAAATCTGCAATAGGTGAAATAAAAAAAATAAAATGCATTTTCACTCTAGATAACTCAATTTCACTAAATTTGTATTTTTTTCCCTATTATTTTGCGTACCTATAGTTGTGTTTGCTTTGGTCGGGGATATGGGAAGGTAAGAATACTGTTCTCTTTGTAGATGCGGGCTTTTCCTGTTCTGGGGAAAAACAAATTTCAATCTCAGTCCACATCTACAATTTCCTTTAACAACTTAACAACCACTCACGTTATCGTAATTATACCGCTTTTGTTTAAGCGAATCTTGACCTTCCGTGAAAGCTCGTAAGTGTAAATGTGAATTTTGTGCATCGTTTGCTAGCATCTCATTTCTGGGAAGATTAAAAGTGGCATAAGGGCACACATCGTCGTGAATCACTAAAGATTGACATAATGGTAAAGTATTTCAAAAGTAAAATATGCTAACGAAGACATTTACTTGGGACATGATTATTCATTCTCATCGGAGATTCCATTTCTGCAGATCCGACTTCAAAGTGTCGGTCGAGAGGTAGATTTTGTAGCTGTCTTTTTTCAGGTGTTACAGCTTCATTTTGAGATTGATATTCGTTGTGACAATTGTTTGTAACTATAAGAAAAGATTCATAATTATAATAAACTGGAATTACCGGTATATAAAAAAATTTCAAGGAGATGAAACACAAGCTAGAAAACTGAAATTTAATTTTTAAAACATGCAAACTTCTAGTATAACGTCTAAGAATTAAAATAAACTATTTGAAGATTTTAGTAAAGCTTTTTCCATAAATTTTATTTTAGTTAATCTTGGTATAAAGATTATGTTTTTGATCTAAAATTTAATTTATTTCAAATAATGTACGTGAATATATAAATAATGTAGAAAATTATAAACTTTTATCACCCAAAAAGATTTTATCTGGCAGACAAATTTAAATCCTGAAAAAAGACTCAATGTTACAGTAAACTCTAAAATTGGAATAAAACCCGAGCTAATCTAGCCTACTCTTGTAGTACAGCTCATGAAACCGAAACTTGAATATAATTATTACCAGGTGATTGTTGATATCCGTGATTTTTCTTATGACGAATTACAAGGCACACAATAATGAGAACTGTTAGCAGTAAAATGCAAGGAAAAGTGACAGCTACGATCACGCTAGTTTCGAGGCCAAACGATGAGCTGGTTAATTTAGCATCGTCAGACGCAAAATTTTCTACAAATAAGAATCAAATCGTCGTTAAATCAATTTATGTAAAAAAAAAATGGTGACCCTCCTTACCTCCATTATCAGCCCCTGTAGTAAACTCATACTCTCCATAAGTTGATCCTGCATCATTGTGGACCGTTATATGCAAGACATAAGTGATCATCGGTTTCAGATCTCCAATAACTAAAACTTCTTGTTCTGGGATGACGTTATTAGATACTAAAATGTAATCCCTCTGAGATTTAGGGCGGTATTGAATAACGTAATGGCGAACTGGGCATCCACCATCCGGCCAACCAGCCAAACGAATTGTTGCAGAAGTTCGATTCCATTTCAACACGCTTTCCTTCGAAGGAACTTTAGGTACTACAAATGCAACCACATTAACCGTTTGCACTTTATATATAAAATTATGTAATATTAATTAAAATGTAATCTTACCCGCCCCTTTGGTAGTGACAGTGATGGCTTTGCTTGCTTCCCCATGCCCTATGCTGTTCTCAGCCTGAAGAGCCACCTGGTAGCGAGTTCCGCAATGTAAATTTTTTAAAACAACGTGCTCTTGACTTGCATCAACCGTCATTTCTTCCCAGCCACCAAAATCACGTTTGTACTTTAATTTGTATGCCGAAATAAGATAATTATTTTCATCCCTTGACTTCCAAGTTAAAAATATTGAGTTTTGGGTGATCTTATGAATCGTAATGCTAGGTGGCAACGGAGGCGCTAAGTTTAAAAACAAAATTCTTACAGTTTCAGCTTTAGTATTATATAATTGTAATATTACTATACCTAGCACAACCAACTCGTGTTCAACTTCATCTACTCCGTAAATATTCTCCACTCGACATGAATAATTGCCGCCATCATTCCTTTCTACCCCACGTATAACTAAAGTTCCGTTTTCAAGTATAGAATAAGGTTCCTTATTGACAATTGCGCGAGACCTTCAAAATTAATAAATAATTATTTTACTATATACAGTGCAATTAACTTTTAAATATATATATAGCGCTAAAAATGCTTACTTGAATGTCCACTGACGATTCGGCGTCGGTGTTCCAACAGCTGTGCATGGCAACTTCACCGTGCTCCGCCAAGCTGTTTGGAATTTACTAGGGAATGACGCAACTCGTGATTGTACTAAACAACAATTTTAAATCATTAACTATTTCCGTGTTAATTATTTGCATTATCTTATTACCTTTATGATGAGTTGACAATGAGACTACACTTGTGCTTTCGCCTTCTCCAATGTTAGTTGAAGCTGTTACCCAAAAATCATACCAGGAATTATCGCTAAGCCCTTGAACGTTATATGTGAGATCTCCAGCAGCTGCCACACTTATTTTCACAGCTCTCTGTATGAAAAGGTAAGAAAATGCAATTACAATGCCAAGATTTTGGATTCTTTTGGGGTTTATATTTTGCAAATACTGTATGTTTAGCAAATTGTATAGGCCTACAGTATTATAAGAATTATAATTCACCTTGTGAGTGTCTTGTTTAGAACTCCAGTAAACGTAATATTTTTTAATAATACCGTTCGGTTTTTTTGGGGCGGTCCACGATATCAAAATAGATGTTGAAGATGAAACTAGAGCTTTAATATCATTCGGTGAACCGGGTACTGAAAATCGTATAAACCATCCACAGTTCAAAATATATTTAGCTGATATCCAAAATCGATTGTATATTACCATCTTCCCTCGTTCTACAATAATGATGTTCACTTCTGACTCCATCTCCCACTTGAGTCATAGCCGCTACTTGAACACTGTAGTTCGAATACTTCTCTAACCCTGTCAAACTAGTTTCATGAGATTTAGCGGAGATCACAACAAACTTACTATCAGTTTTGTGATGACCTATAAAAAATTAATATTAAATTTTTCCGTTAATAATTCGACCGAAATTTGCGTACCGGTACCTGAAGTTGAAACGAGATTGTAAAATATTTTATATCCCTTGAGGACTCCGTTCTGAGAAGAAGGAGAAGGCGGTTGCCAAGTGACGTGAACGCTTTGAGTGCCTGCACTTGTACACCGCACATTTTGCGGCGATTCACTGGGAACTATATTGAACGAGAATTTTTTCACTTCAGTTACACCCGGTGTCCCGTTAAGCAAGTAACAGTGTTACCTCCACTGACCGTCTTCCGATGTGAACGAAACTATTTCGTCCGAGTTAGGTCCTGTTCCAACACTGTTGAAAGCCTTGACTACTACCCCATACTTGGTAAACTTCTTCAAATTCTTTAAGAGCACGTCTTCAGGCAAGGCACCCACTTTACTGGAAGTCACCGTCTCGTACATATAAGGTTCACTGGAATCGTACGGTCTGTATCCCACGTAATAGCCAAGAATAACACCGTTTCGAAAATCCATTCTTGGCGACTAAAAAGGTAATCAATAATGTATTTCATAAGCAAGGATCAAATAAATATGATAAAATTCTTGGAAATTTATTCAGGTACTAACTTTCCATGTGATTTTAAGAGACTGGGAAGCGGTTGCTATAGCTTCCACTTCCAGAGGAGGACCACTGGGAGCTGTTAAATTTAATTATACATAAAATAAATGCTAGTTTTTCCTAGTAGGAGTATATCCAAATAGAGCATATGCTTTCCGTACCTTCCTCGCTCGTACTTATTCCAATGCTATCGCTTGGCTCGCTGATTCCAATTGCATTTTGCGCCATCACCCTTACGTTGTATGAAGAGCCGGGAATTAGTCCGTGGATAACGCTGGCAGTTTGCGTCGAATCAACTGACACGTTGTGACCTCCACTTCTCCAGTTTTCTACCGTAATAACAACAATAGTAATTATATTAACGATAACAATTGCAGATAACTAAGAGCATGTGCGTCATTCATGATGGCGTTTAAATTTTTCTATTAACAATTTTATTATAACTCAGGGAATAAAAGTTTGTCATTTATTTCAAAATCCCGCTTATTGTTGCTGCATATACAGTGTAATAATATGAAGGTAAAGTTAATGCGGTGTATTTTTCACCACACTTGTAGATATCTATGTATGCATAAATTGTAGTGCTACATGGGAATGATGTATTCGCAGATGGTTTTTCCGAAGCTACCAATTCAATTTTCGAATATTCTTGCAAACCCTGCTGAGACTTTCAAGACTCAGTAAGCTTTCTACTCTCGTTCGTTGTTTAGAATATAACATATAAATGCTAGGCTTACACCATCTATATATCGTGCATTTTCTATTTATTTTGTGTATGCGTAACTACGCAGAAGAAACTATTTCTTTGCCAAAATGAAAAAGCCAGGTGCACCCGAAATTGAAATATAGACTTTTAACACGTTTCGTTTATAAAGCGGTACTTTCAAGAAACGATCTACAAATATTAAAATCTTGCTATTCAATAAAAATCGATGGATAACTTTTTACAGCAAAAAATAAAATAAAAAAACTTTTTCACAAAAAAAATATTTTCGTGGTTCATAAAAACATATATATATATATTTTTTTATTAAAGATGATGATTGAAAATGTGTCATTGCCAAATTTTACTAAATCTAACAGTAAATATAAAACTTTTTGTTTTCCGTTATCCAATTGTATTGAGTCAGCGAAAAAACAAAGCAGTCAACTTTTATGTGCAAAATTGAAAATTTGATGCAAAATCATTCTTCAAACTTCAAAGAATGTTACTACAGTCTACTTGAACTAAAAAGCTTGTAAAGTTTTATTTGAAAGATTTTCTATTTTTTATGGGGGGTTTTTTTTTTTTTTTTTTAATATCAAGATTGAAATATGCTTGCTACTTTTCTAGATTTTCACAAAAATCAACAATTAAAAGTTTGTTCTTCTTAATAAATTCAAACTTTATTAGTACAAAAGTAACAAAACCTTTAAGCAATTATTGCAATAATAAAAGTTTTATGTGCAAATTAAAAAAAATTATGAAATTGCTTACCAGTAGTCTTTTTATACTGCACTATGTATCCAATTAAAAAGCTGTTGCCGTCAAAAGGTGCTGTCCATTCCAAATGGATTTTCCTGCCGCTATGCTCCAATACTTTAAAATTCGCCGGGGCATTTGGAACTTCTAAATATTTAAACAAATAAACCTATATAAAATATTTATCACAGCTTAGTTCGATATCTAGTCTAAAAGCTTAAAAATTCCTTCGAGAGTGACTTTTAGTCCCTGCAAAAGCTAACAAAGCCACGCTGCAAACATCTCTTCCGCGTTTTTAAATGTCAAACACAATTTTTATCAATATTTTGTGATAAAAAAAAAAAAAGCTCTTGCTTTTAAAGTACACTATGTTGTCTACTATAAGCTACAATCATCTCGTTCGGGGTACAATGACGCTGAATAATTGGTCCTACGAGAATTTTCTTATAAAATTCGACAAAATAACGAAGTAAGAAAAAAAAAAACGTCGTGAAATTTTATCTCCCATTTTTAGCTGACACAAAATCGCCTGAGAATTTGGCGCCAAAACAGAATAACGGTTTCAACACTCGGAAGATATTTTTTACATCCCTTTAAAGTAAACTCGTTAAATTTTTATTTTGCAAAGTATTATATATATGATATACGTACTCGAGTCAAAGAGTTTTATCTCAACTTGTGAATGTTGTGGATCGCTTATTTGATATCTATTTATAATTTATCGTATATATTGACATGATTTTGCTCGCATTATGAAGCTGAACGCGACACGAAAAACAAGATCAAATTTCACGTTGCTTTGACTGCGCACAATAGCTTTATTGTCATAGCTGCAAAATGCGCTGTAGGTAACCCAAAACATTATTATAGATCAGTGTTTAGTTTAGTCTGGATAGCGGCGTGCATAGCTTGTGTTTGTGATTGGCGGTTGATTCTTAAAAGGGATTAAAAATGACACGTGTCTTTCTTAAGTTTCGGAATTAAGTACGATCTACTGGGAGAATGTGATTTTCATGCAAAACCTTGAGTGGATTACCGATAGAGCACAAAAACATGAGACTTTTATTGTTTAGTATAGTCAAAAGGAGGAAACTTACGCGATCAGCTTTTTCAACAAAAAAAAAATATAGGCAATATATATTTATCGCAAATGACAGCGTGTTTCTCTAATCATATCATATAGAAACAGATGGAGGGGATAATAAACAGCATCTAAATAATGTTTAGCGCGTCAAACGCCTTTGCGAGATTTTTCTAATAAATGGTTAAAAATTATACATTGCATAAGTCAGATTGCGCATTAGTTAAAAAGCAATTTTATTATTGTATCCCTAAAAAAGGAATTAATTAAATTAAATATGTTTAGAAAAAAAAAATTGAAAACTTTTAATTGCAAAACAATTGCATCATTTAAAAGAGTTCATACTACACTTTATCTACTCTAAACCTAAAGATTTCAAAACCATTTAAATCAAATTTTTAAATTTGTATTACCGGTATACAATAGGGTACGTTTCACCATTTAAAAAAATTTTAAAGTTGTTGTTCAATTTTATTATTAAAAAATAGTCATGCATTAATGAAGTGGTACAGTAATTATTGTCATGGCAAAGCCGCATTAAATAAATGCATGTGCAATAAAAATGTATGAATAAAAAAAAAACCTATCTTTAACATGCTTTAAAAAATTAAATTTCAAATAACTTCTACGTTTTGACCTTTCTACAAAATAGAAAACCATGTAGCCTATTATTTCTTCAAGACAATTTTATTAAAACAGTGTTAAACCATTTTTCTTCCTATTAAACCGCTATTTCAGCATTTAATTAATAGTAATACATGTATGGTATAAAGATAAAATAGCAAGATAATATCTAACTACAAAAATAGTCGTTTTTTAATTCTTTCTAGAAAAATAAACTATAAAAATTATTTCAGTGCCACCAATTTAAGTGGTATATTATTAAGAATAAACATTAAGTGTATTATGTATCAAAATCTAACCCGATCGATATTATAGTTTTCCAAAAATTCAGTAATAGCTTTCACATTCCCTATTTATTTAAATAAAGATAAATTAAAAATGTTGGCATAAAAATTGGACATGCAGTCAAGTTTATTATCATTTTTACCAATAAAAATTGCGGTTGCAGAGACATATATTCGCTTACGTTACGCTCGATTTAAAGTAATGTTATGAGAGAACACTGACCGCGATCAGTCATAAAACTTAATTTACTTTATTCAAATCTCTTTCGCTTTTGCATCACATATTATTCAGACAAAGCAATAAAAAATATTGCCGCCAAAATGCTTTGTTCTACTCATTTGCCTGCAGCCTTTCAATATGCCGTCAGTTCTAGTATAAACGTTTTGAGTTCCTCACGTAAAGTCACGTTATGCAAGTTAAAGGCACAATATTAAAAAAAATTATTTAAAGTTGAAGAAAATAATATTAAAAAACACTATAACCATAAATGCAGCAACTGTTATTGAAATTAAACATGCGTTAAATGTAATTATGAAATCCATAGTAGAACATTAGTTCAAGTTATAAAAACAATTGGTTTTTAGCTACTACGTTTGTAATTAATGATTTTAGGCCTCCAAAATGATATGATACAGTTTGCTTTAAAATTTCTCGTAAAAAAAATTAATTATTTGCTTTATACTGTATTTGTAATTAAAAATTATTGAATAAATTATGCATACAAAAATTTCCCTGGGCATAGTGTTTGGGTACCAACTTTCTAAACTTGGCTAGACAAAACTAGGCGTTATCAACATGCGAACAAATTTAGGTGAGTTATGAACAAGCCCCCTCGAATCGCTCTATATTCTAGTCCACAATAATCAAATTCCATAAATAAACATGCTTTCGTGCGTTCCTTCAATAAGTGCCTCTAAAATGCTCAAGTAGATTGATTTGAAGCGGGATTCTTCCAGACAGTCCCTAAACTGAATGCTTTGCACCCCAACAGCTCAACTGTCATTCCTCTGGTCATGAGAGGGCTCGATCTCATATACCCCGATTTACTGACTACGAGAGAAATTGGCAGCTCAAGCTCAACCGTCTATTATCGTTGACAAGAGCTTGAACCAAAACTTTGTTGCTTTTATATTTAAATTCAGGGCGTTAACGTGCCCTAAGAAACGGTCCTATAAAATTCTAAATTATGAAATAAATTTTTATCAAACATTAAGCAATCGGTATTTTTTTTATTTTTTATAAAAAGTTAAAAATCCTATCTTAAAATAATATTTATATAATAAAACAAAACTCCAGATGTTTGCTAAAGATTTTAAATCGAAGTTGTATGATAGCCATACAAGATGTAGTTTTTCAAATCAACTGAACACCCTTCAATATCTATAAAAACAGTTTCCCAAAATAAGTTTGTTGAGAGAAAAAAAAAATCAAAGTAATTCGTAGATAGACACATTTTCAATAGAGAAATAACAGCTTCACTCACGTAAAACACAACGGTGAGCAAGCTGATAGAAGGGCGATGAAAAAATCAATTTAAAAAACCACGGGGTAAAAAATAAGAAAAAGTATTTCTCTCCCCCGCCCCACACACCCGCCACCTTCCAAAAAAAAAAAAAAAAGGAAATCTCTCACGTTAAACTGTTTTTTTTCCCCCCTTAAGAAGTCCTTTTCGATAGTAAATGTCCCAAAGAAATTACTTTGGTGTAAAACGACAACATTGCGATTCCTGCAGTCTCACTTTAAATAACTGTGCTATACACTAGACCTAATCAATCATTGTAAATGAAACGCCATGTTGTTGCTGCAACGTTTCTATTCTATTTCACTATCACTATACGCGCATTAAGCTGAGAAACATGGCTCTTTTTTTCTTCTTTTTTTTTTTTTCATCCTAAAAACCTTTCTACAAGATAAAAAAAATTTGTTACCACTCTCGAAAGGGACATAAATAACAGTTTAGAGTGAATGAAAATTCAAGTTTACATATGTCACGTGTAATGGAGACAAAAAGTCGAAAGTGTAATTTTTATTATGCTCTTTCTCGTCCTCATTCTCCATCCTCCACTAGGAAAAGTTACCGAAACTTATCTATCGAAATGCGACGAAGGAATAAGAAAAATGTAAGAAAATTTCCTTAGAAATTCTACCATTTCTTGGCTTTTTATATAAGTTACTTTTATACGAGTACTATGGATATATAAGTTAGTGTAGAAATGCGGTTAAGAAGAAAGTAGAAGCAGATGTTTCTACTCCAATTTCTAATATTCTTTCAAAAGTATTCCGAGTAATGAAAACCTATTTTGTTGGTCTTATATTTTTATATTTATGTGGGTATTTGGCATACATCGTATGTATGTGAAGTGTAGAAGGGAAAATGATGCTTGTTCAATTTGTATCGAAGTCGACATGCTTAAATTCTTTTCTCGTTTTTTCTTTTTTTTTTTTTCCTTTTTTTTTTTTGAAAAGAAAGAGAAAAAAATGAAAGAAGAAACGTCACCGTTACGGGAGAAAGTTACGAGTGGTGAAAAAGAGACGGGAAAAAATATGGCAAAGACAACATAAAAATAAATAGACTTTTAAGTCGCAAACGAAATATGGTTTTTTTTATAAATTTATACCGAATTTTTTTTTCTTAAAAAAAAAAAAGATAAATGTATTGAATATAAAATCAATAAGTGACTTATGGTTTTGTGTTGTTTCCTGTTTTTTTGATTAAAGTGTTTTCAATTTGAACAATAAAAAAATAATTTGCAAAATTTTATTCTGTCGGTTTTTATTTATTTAATCGGAAATAAGTTGGTGAAGTCGAAATATGTAGTAAAAATCAAATTATGTACCTTTGACGTGCACATAAACGTGAGTTACAGTGGCGGCAACTCATTAGCATACAACTCAAACAATTCCATTTTTTTTTTTCAATTGCGAACCGCACGTGTTAATAAAGACATTAGACAATATGACATAACCAGACTTACTCAAATAACGATTGTTTAGATTTAAAAATTTCATTTAAAAAAATTGACAAGTGCCGATAATCAAAATTTAAATTTTCGCTGAAAAATTTTAATGAAAATGTCTAATAATTTGTTAAGCGCGTATAAATATGCCCATCGTGGTTTGCAGCAAAAACTAAATTAGTTGTACAGTACTGTATAAGCAAAACTTTTAAAGCCATTTTTTATGAACAAGCTTTTATAAATTTTTCCCGTAAAAATTACTGATTACAACTTAGTTTTTATATTTTTATTATAATTTAAATCTAAAGGATTCCTTTGGATATTTATTTAGCATTTTAAAAAAAATCAAAACAAGCATTAATAATCTTATTTTTCTTTTAAAAAATACTGTACAAATAATAATTAAATATTCGGTATTTTTTTACTTAACCATTTCAATGATTTTTTTTTCTTCTCGCGCACTCACTGGTAAAGGCTACACGACGTCAGCAAAAATAAATAGGCTCCAAGGACAAATGAGAATGTGCTGCAGTTAATAACAAAAGAAATAATAGAAATTATAAATTATAAAAAAAATTATAAAATACTCATTTATAAAAGAAATTCCCAAGTTCAAGCAAAACAATACGTTTATAAACGTGTGTTTATATTGTGTTTAAAATAATTTCCAAATATAGTACATATAAAGTGAGAAAAAAAATTGTATTAATCATAACGAGATTTCATTCTTAAACATGCTCATAATTCATATCAAATTCTTAAAAAGAAAAATCTAATTCAATTTCTAACTTCAAATCACCAATAAATTCCTTCATTTGGCTTATATTAATTTAAGACTGCCACTAAATCATTTAACTTCTCATCAAATTTTCAATTTTATCTTTCCATTATTCCATTTAAATTTCTAAATTTACCGTTTAATTTCGTTTTTAGAATGATGTAAATTGCACATTTATTTAACTTATGGTAAGGCTGCATCCGTATATTATAGTTTTTGTGTAACAGATCTATTTTCTTCGATTTTATGTTTGATGGTCTTATCCTTTTCTCCTTAACTCTATTTTTTACAATTGCGCGATTTTCAAGAAAATGCCTTACACAAAAACTCGCGGTGAGGGAAAAAAAGCAAATTGGTCTCAAAGTTGTGGTCAAATTCATACCGTACGAATGTCATCCAACAACGAATTATTATCCCATACTTTATAAAATTATTTATTATGTTACGTAAAACTCTGTCCATTATTTGTCCCATTGTTCAAGCACTTAAAATCTCAACTAATAAATCTAAATTCGTTACACAGTGCACCTATACCGTAGCCAAGAGTGCTCGCATTCGCTTAGCCTAAATTACGCTTACGAATTTTGATTGATTTAGCTCCTTTCACCTTGTTCGCATAATATATATTTTTATATCTATTCATAACCAGTGCATGTCAGGGTTTTACGGATTAATAGTAAGTGCGAGTAAAAACAAGTTTTAGTAGGTGAGATAAATCAAGCCGAAATGAATAAAAGAGAGCACGAAAAAAAACCAACCTTTGGTTTGACAAATACGCATCCATCAAAGCAAATAAGGAAATGCACATACATTATATTATACAGATCTATGATCAGAGAAGTGGAAGAAGGAGTGAGTTGGGGAAGGGGGGGGGGGGGGGGGTGTAAAATAGGGAGTGGGTGAGGGAGGTAAGACGGAAAACACCATCTATCGTTTGCGAGAGTCAATTAACTTTTTTGCTTTAAGATTTTTATAGTAGATTTTTCTTTACAGAAGAAAAAAAAAATATACAAAAAAAAAGTGAAATGATGATGATGATGGGGCTAAGTAAAGTAAGCGGGAGAGAAAACTAGGATAAGGAAAAGCTTCGGTTGACATTAATCATTCTTTTGTTAGGTTAGGTTTATCTTAAACTGTGTATAAGAAGAGCCGGTTCTTAGACTACTTTTTCGAAAGACGAAGAAAACGAAAAAAATATATTTTCGACTGACTTTCAAATTTTTTTCAGATTTACGCATTCTTGATGACGATCTGCGCTCGAAAGTGATTGAGAGTATTTTTGAAATAAGATTTCAAGAACTCGAATTGGATTTTGAAAAGTGATAACACTCAAAAAAGCTCTTTTTAAAAGTGAATTTAAGTGCATTAAGCTGATAATTCCCTATGTTTTATATACCTGACATGAAAAATAATGGAGCAACTTTTAAGCCTCGTTCACATTACGTCGATGTTTTATTAAGCTTACTTTTTTTTATATTGATCTACGATTTTTTTTTTTTTCCTCTCGTCTTTTTTTTTTTTTTGGTTCTGATTTTTTTTCCCTCTCCAATTCCGTCGTACAATTACTCGAAATTGATAGGAACCGTTTTTACACTAAAAATGAAATATGAAATGACTCGATAGTGATGTGCTGTGAGAAGCGAATGACTGATGAGGATAGATTCGATAAAGATCTACTCATTAGATTAAATAATTAATCACTCAAATTTATGTCGCTTTCAACGAGCACTTTTTCTTCGTCGTACTCAATTTATAATTTGCCTTTCAGTTTATAATTCATAACAGAAATTTCTTTTTTTTTTCTTGGTATAAAAATGCATACTCAAATAACAGAATTGAATTAACACTCAACAGCCACTGTATAATATAAATAACCATTATTGATCGACAAAAAAAGTAAACAAATATTAGCAAAAATTTAAAGGCAAAACTAAGCAAAAATAATACATGCAAAAGTTGGACAAAATAGCAACTCAATCATTGAAAATGTTAACAAAATAACGGTATAAAAAACAAAGTGTACAGTATACTGCAGTAACTACCAGTATAATATTTAAATTGAGCTTATCAAAAATTATGCAAATTTAAAATTTAAATTAATTGTTTTTTTTTTATAAAATTTTTGGACTGCATGTTTTTAATTAAAATTTATAAATTACATTAGATAATAATATACAGTGCAAACCACTAAACAATAGTTATTAAGTAGTCAATAATGGTGTAAAGTGCTAATTATTTTTTTTTAAACAAAAAATGCATTTAAATCTATGCAGCTTTTCTTGCATAAATTTCGTGCGCGCTAATGAATGCGTGCGCGCGTGCTGTATGTGCAAGTGCTTAAAACACTGTCAGAAATTGTTATATTTATGCGTTGTCGAAAATTTATTTTTCGTCATTTCGAGCGAACAAAATCTAAAATGTAAATAACACTCCGTAATCTTAAACCTGGTCGTAATTTTCGCAGGAAAATAAACAGCAGCCAGCAATAACAACGTGAAAAGTAATAAATATAAAAATAAATCATAAATTCGGCTTCAACATTAGTCGTTCATCATATTAAAATTCGTCTACATTTCTATAACTTTCCACTAGGCATTTTTCCGAAAGGATTTGCAAACAAATTCGCAACTTAACATTTCTTCATTGTCGAAAGCGTTTCTTGAAATTACTGTACGCTCTCTCTCTCTCGCCACTGTTTTTGTCATTTGAATTTGCATATTCAATTTGTGCGATCGAATAGGAACAAGTGAAATAGGCACTTACCCTGAGTCACTAGCGCGAATAAAGTTTCCGCCGCTCCGTAGGCGTTGCTAGCTCGGCACTTGTAAAACCCGGTGTCACTCCTTTGAGCTCGATTCACAGTCAATTCCGACTCCAATCCATTTACTAAATCTCGAGTACGGATTTCAAACCTAGGATATATTTGTGGTTTATTAGTAAATCCTACCTAAACTTCGAGGTAAAAGTAACCGTAAGAAAATTGTAAAATATTTACTTTGGATTTGATTTGGAATCTATTTGCGCGTTATTCATCGACCACGTAATTGTAAGAGGTAAATCTCCTTTAGGTTTGCACATTAAACGCGCGTTGTGATCCGCTCGAACGGTATGATTGGTCAGACTGGAGTCGAAATAAGCAGCAGCTATAAATATAAAAACAAATGCGTCTGTTAGTTCAATAATACAAAATGAAAAATAAACCATCATTACTATTTAAAAAAAAAATTATTATCTACCCAGAAAACACCCAGCAACCCAGTACATGTGCTCGTAATAATAATAATAATAATAAAAAAACCGGTAAATAAAGTAAATAGGCCTACGGTACATTTACTCAATTAAATTATAAAATATGTACATATGTTATTGTTAATTAGCGAAACAAGGCTGTATTGTAATGACTATAAATTAATATAAAAATAAATAATATTAATAGATAAATTAAAATAAAAATAAACAACGCAGAAATTTATTTACTGGTACTGTATATTATTTTTCATAATGAGCAGCCCCTTAAAAGAGGCAATCACACATAACGTTGATCTGTTAAACTAAAAACGACAATACAGACTGTACATACACAGTAATACTATTCTTAATAAAAGCTATTCACTTATAGTAGGCCTACATTATTTTTAAATTAAAATAGAAAACAATGTAAACATCACCAAAATTTGTGAATTGCCAGCATGACCTGAACTTTATTCATTTAATTTGGAAATGAGAGCCCGATGTTACATTTTAATTGAATTTTATTTTTCAAAACAAGACGAAAAATTGAGCGTTTATTCTTTATTCTTTGAAGCCCTTCATTAGAGAAAAAAGGATTATAAATAGAAGTTACAAATTGGCGACAATCAATGTTCACTGATCATCTAAAGTTCTAAACAGTGTTGGCGCATCGATTTATCAATACAACGCGATAATCTAAAGCGATCCGTTTTAGAAAGTCTGGGGAACAAATCTAAATACGTATACCGTACACAGAGCGCTCTATTTCTTTTAAATCAAATGCAAAAAATGAAGACACACGTATGATCAAGGTTTAAATCACGCTCTCCCCTTCACTGGCAAATCTGAAGGCCCCGAACGTCATAATTTACCCTCGGTATACCACGGCCCCTCTTAATGTAACTACCGTATTAATATTCCAGAAGAACATAAGAGTTTTAAAATACATGTGCGTGTGTATTATTTTAACAGTACCTATTAATAGTCCTACAAACGTAGAATTCTTGCTTCTCTAAATGTATATTAAACTGTTTTAAGTTCTGATTTTGTTCTAAAACCTCTATGCTCAATACACGACCCACTTGAAAGTTTCCTGTGATCCTTATTTCGTGTAAACAAGTGGCAAATTTATCTAATCTCCAAATCAAATTTCACGCCACGCAAGCTCGGCAAAAATATCCCTTTTGAAGACGAAAGCTCACCGCGAATTTTGTACTATTGACGTTCGTTAAATCAACATTCACGTGATCTCATATGTTTCCGCATATTACTTTGAGCATCTTTATCTTACCGGGATTTTTTAAACAAATTTTTTTTTGCTTTTCCTTAATAATTATGCAGGCTGAGTTTATCATTGAAGAAAATAAAATTTACACTCAATCATCACTTGATAATCAAGTTGAGAGGCGGAAACCATAAAGATAAAATGAATTCCTGATTTTTTTTTTCTCTCGACTTGTCAATTAGAAATTCAAATAAACGATAAATCCGAACTGCAATTTTCTCTTTCCCTTCTCCTCCTTAACATTTGCTTCTAATTCGCCGAGTGCTAATTGTCACCCTGGGAGTCGAAGATTAAAAAGTTAGAGGACTGCAAAAGCTGAAATTCATAGCGCAGGAAATGTACCCTGTATTATGATGTGAAAATCCACTTACTTTTCTCATTTTTTCTCCCCCGTTCCTTTTTTTTTATTTTATTTTTAGATAATGGAATTACCACCTATAGTGACGTCAGCGCCCCCATGTTTGCTTAGCGAAAGTGTTTCTTTGGGAAAGAAAAAGAAGAGTTCATCCGTGTATTTAATGACGTTGTAAAACCCGAAAGTTATTTAGTCTTATAGATTTTTGCATAATTGTTTACCCATGTCATCCTGAACCAACTTCATTACGATCATTATTATCGTACTAATACCCAGCCAACCCGCCCATTTACTCTGCCTTTTCCGTCTATTTATGTTCTCTGTAATACGCGACGTTGGCTCTTTTGACTTTTTTATTAACTCTCTGCGCATGTGATATGTGGAATTAAGAATGTAATTTTTTTCGTCTTTTTCTTCCCATTAATTTTTATTGTTTTATTTTTCTCTCGCGTTTGTAAATGCTCGCTCTTCATATTACTGTATTATGCTTCACGTTCTTTTTTCTCTTCTTTTTCGATTGTTATTTAAAATGCTTAAATTCGACGAGGGCAGTTGTAAAAGTGCGACTCTTCAATAATTAGTTAATTGCAAGCTAATTAGTTAACCTAAATATTCTGTATACGGCCCGCTCATTAATTTTTATGTGGTAATAATTACGCAATTAACGAAGGTCTATGATACGGCTAACAAACATATTTTTAATTATTTATAGTACAGTAATTAATAATACTAAACACGCACGAAAATCATTTTTAAAAAAATTATAGTAACGTATTGTAAAGCGCCGATAAATTGCAAAAAGATTTTGTAGGTTCTCCTTAATATTTAGCAATAATATTTCATTAACGGTAAGCATTCGAAGACGAATGACTGATATTAGCTCAAAAATGTTGTTAATAGTAGTATAATTGCTGAAAATCAATGCTAGCGCTCCGAAAATAGAATTAGAATTAATTACTTTAAATTAATTTTTAAAAACAAAATTCATTAAATTATACGGTTTTTTGTATATACTAGGTCATGCACTACGTTGCAGTATTAATTTTTATATTATAAAATTATTTTTTTGTAAAACAAAACTTATTGCATTCCTATTTCCTTTTTTAAAAAATTATACCGATAATTAACCCATATAAAATTTACTAATAATAAGACGAAAAATATTGTAAATAAACAAATACCGGTACTAAAAACTGAAAAACATTCCGCATTATTAAATACTGTACATGTAAAGTTAAAAACGAATTATTAGATTGCCCGGTAAGTTTAAATATTTAAAAATTTTAGAATCGAGTCTATTTGGTAAGATTTACATAAAAATCATATTATGCTAATGTTTAAATTTGCTGCTAAGAGAAAAAATTCATAAATTAGGCTTCATTTGTTTAGAATCTAACTTATTTAATCAAATAATTTGGCAAAAAAAAAAATTAATGTCAACAACTTGATTGTATTAATATTCTTAATTGAGTTATTTTTACGCATTGCCAAAAACTCGAATATATTACCCCAATATTTATTTCTATCTGCTCATTATTGGAAGATTAAACTATTCAAAAGCTTACAAAAAAACTACCCAAAACTATTATTATCCACAAAGTTTTATTATTTTTATATTTATCAAATTTTTGATGAATTGAACACATGATGATTTGCTATCGTTGCATTGGTATCGACAATTTAATGTAGTGTAAATAAAGGAATAAGATGCTTACCTCGCACAGTTAGATAGACAACTTTGCTCAACCCAGTTCCAACTCCATTGTTCGCCTCGCAGAGGTAATAACCTTCGTCCGATTCCGTCACTTTCTCTAACACCAACGTATTGTTGGTTAAAATTACTGCTGTCATGATGGATGATAGGACGTCTCGGTAATCAGCCGGACCCCGACCTACCGTGTCAAAACAATAAACAAATCACCCTGAGTATTTAACACGCTATGTCAATTTCGATGATGACGAGAGCAAATCTTTGGGATACGTACTCCATGCTTTTTTCCAATTAATTTTTGGGGTGGGTGTTCCATTCGCTTCGCAATCGAAAGAAACAGTTGTATGAAAAGACGCCGATTTATCACTTGGTTGAAGACCCCATCTTGGTGGCACTAAAAATACATAATAAAAAGAAAAACTGGTGATAAAAGTAAATAACAAAAACAAGAAATTATATACGCGCACAAATAGAAAAAGCTAGTACAAATTGAATTGAGGGGAGCAAAAACAAGATTACAAATTTTCAAGCAGAAAAACTCGTACAAATGCTCGTTACGTATGTATGCTTTCACCAAATTAATTACTTTGGAACAAATGTAAATGCTGGTATGTATTACGAACTCATATCTAGTTTGGAAATTGTAATTATAATATCAATAAATAGACTTTTAATTTAATTATTTTTCGATTGACATTTCAATTTGTCTCGAGTAGTATTTGTTTTTGCTTTCAATTACTGAATGCAGCAAATGCAAACATTAAATTAAAAATTGAGCAGTCATCAGAAACTCTATTCATTTAATTCGGGAATAATAACCTAAAGTTACAATTAAGAATATTTAAAAATTTAAATACATATCGTTATTTTCACGCTTGTTTTCATAGCTTATGGTAGGCCTACTTTCTTTCTTCAGTAAATTCAGAGGTCAACTTTTTTTTGCAACTTGCTAGCAGAAATGGATAACGTAGATAATGCACCTGACAGAACTTTTGATGTTACTGGTAAAATATTTTTAACATTACCGGTAGATCATAACAGTTCTAGCTAACATTAAAAAGTACCCGCATCTGTTATATCGTATAAAACCAACTTAAAATCATCTTTTTAACCCAAAATGTGCCTTTCCTTTGCACCTCTCCGCATTAACCATTAATAAAAACCTTCATCTAAAAGTTACCTACAAATTACCAATTAATTTTTTTTCTCCTACATTTTATCGCAAAAGTAGTTCATACCGCCAGAAGAGCTAATTTTAATTAAAACCGCTTTTAAAAGAAAACATCTGTTAAAAGTTGCGGAGAGTTGCAAGTCTCCAGTGACCAATTTGTTTTAAAGGTCGGTAAAAAATGAAAAACTAACATTGGGGGCTGCTTTCCCATGCATTTTAAAAGAGCGCGAAAATGAGGCTGAGAGAAATAGAGAGTGAGTAATAATAATAATAATCATCGCAATAATAATCCAACTAAATAGTAAAGTTATGCAGTGGTGTCGGTAGTAGTGCGGTGCACATATTATACATGTATGTAGCATGCAGCAACACTGCCAACTTTATTTGATATGAATAATAAACGCAGCTGGCAGCTGCCGCCGTACGTTGTAGTCAACGTAATAACAATAAACAGCGAACGTTACACGAGAGAAGCACACAACCGAATGTGTACTGTATATATTTTTGCGATGTGGTCTCATTCTAACTTGACCTTCCATAGAAGCAAACCCAGAGGTTTATAATAAACTCCGAAGCGAAAAATGAAATGTAGGCTAGACGTGTAGGTACAGTATCATCTCTACGGCTGTTTTATCTCGACTCGTTTGCTGGATGGACTTGCTCATTTCTGCTTTTTTCATGCACTAGCAAAATAATAACAACAACAAAAAAAAAAAATACTAATGCACGACGCATACACATCGCCTACTGTACTAACGATATTTGAGGAAAACCTCGACCTGACGATTTCTTTGAAATGAAATTTAAGAATTGTTCAGAAATTAAGAAGCAAAATAAAAATCAATAAATTGAATTAATATTTTCATAAGAGCGTTCATTAAGCAATATTATAATACTCAAAATAAATTAAATTTTCTATTTTGAATTTTAAACAATGACGTACATTTATACCGGTAATTTAAGTTTTTTTTTTCTTTTAATTAAATACTGTACGATAAAAAAAAAGTACGGTAATAAAAATATTTCAAAACTCAATTAAAAAGGCAATTTAAAGTGAACTAAAAATTATTAGCCTAGCTAATCAATCATTTTCAGGTTTTAAAAAATGCATTAATGCACATTTAAATAAATGCAAAACATAAGATGTAAAAATAAAAGATTTTAAGAAGCTGTTAATAATAATTGATTTAGTGAAGTTCAAAATAAGCGAAACATAAAATTCGCATCCGTATAATGGTTTAAAAATAAAGTTGCCTAAATTAGTTATTAAAAAATACTAGAGTAATATTATATACTAATAAAATGCATTAAAAACCTCTTAATACCTGTCCCCTTTCTATAGTAAATCGGTTTTTTTTTTTTCCCTTGTAATTTCTACAAGCAATTATTATTTTACATTGTTGTCAAAAATAATTAAATAAAACACTAAAATATTCTTTCTAGAAACTCAAAAAATATCTTTGCTTCGTTATTATCCAGCTTTACATAAAGTAGGCCATATTTTTAAAGAAACGAGGAATCGCGGCTTTACCTACTCTCATATCTTCACGTAGCTTAGTAACGTTATATTTAGCGACACTAACGTATCCACCTACAGTTAAATGTTTTCAACGCAACAGCTACGGTTTTCCCGGTGGAAATAAAAGTCGGATGTTTTCGTTTTATTGTTTGCGGATGAAATACACAGCACACGTATGTAGAATTGAGGTGTATAATGCCGCATCAATATAGGTTTTGGTTCCCATTTTAAGCGCAGTTCTTACGTTTATTTCAATCTTCCTAAAGCAATAAGCCGACTTTATAAAATTGACGTTGAAATTTTTTTGAAAAAAAAAATAAATAAATAAACATTTCAACATAGTCAGTGTGGCTATAACAAATAAGTATCGAGAACTTAACGATGCAATTGCTAACTACCTTAAAAAAAGCAATTAAAATTCCAGCATGCTGAAAGTGATTCAATTTATCATCAAAATATAAAAACCGAATGTGAAGAGTTGTCACAAACCGAAGAAAATATTTGTTTATGCTATAGGCCTATTAATGTGGGGTCTAATTTTTGCTGTCCCTGTGTTAATAATTTTTAAGAGATCAAAAAATTCAAATAAGTTCATCAGGAAAATAACTCTTAAATAAAATTACCTTAATGTAAAGCTTTTTAATAATGCATCGAATTAAATTGACAGTGTTTCCAGAAATAGCCCAATAGGCCATTAGCTAAAAGCTTGGATAAAGGTTAGACCGTAAGAGACTAATATACTCGTATTTACTTGTATTTTTGGTGTTCTGTTTCACTTATACAATTCCATTATTCCTTAAGGGATTCTCGAGCAATAAGGGATAAACGAGATCAAATTAGCTGATATGTCTTTTAGCGATAAAAAAAAAGAATAATTGTGAATATGGACATTACGTAATCTGAAGCTTTTTCCATATCTCATTGTATTATGTATACATCTGAAATGTATTATCGGTTTCTTTTTATATATATAAATTAAAAAAAAAATGTCTCCATAAGCTGTAAACATTAGCAAAACTAAAAAAATAAAATTTTATCTAAAAAATCAAAGTATTTTTTCAAAACAATAAAATAAACAAAATTTAACACAAGAAAACTTTAAAAAACTGATACAGCAACTATCCAATTTCATTTTACTAAAACAATATTCTCCAAGTAGGCCTATTATAATGTAAAACCGAAAATTTAAATAAATTCACGGTACAGTAGACCTACATGACATTGTGTAATGTTAACGTCTTCTATTTTAATGTGTACCTGTATTACAAAATTTACCGGTACGTAAGATATTAAAAAATTTGCAACTAAAAAAAAAGAAAATTAAAAATTGTAAGCATTATAAATGCGGTTGTAAAAATGTTATAAATAAATCCCGTAACAATAATAATTATTGTATGTAGGCCGACAGGAAAATATTTTTATGAACAGCATTATGATATTAATGAAAATCCCTCAATTTAATCTAATCAATACAGTATTTTAGCTATAATTTTAATACTAAATTGCTATTTTTAATCCAAAAAATAAAATTATTTTTGTTGCATTTTTGAAAGCAATTATTTATTTTTTAAAGTATTCGATTGCGGTTTAGCTTGTATCGTTGACATGACCGAGTTTGGCGCGAGCAAAGACAAATGCCAACTTCAATTTCGAATAGTCTAACATTAAACACGGTCTTCTTCTATCTTCACTCGGATAAAAAAAAAAATCAGGCTGTCACTACTACTTTCGACTGCTAAGTAGATCGTAATTAAGCCAAATAGCGGTGTTTCACAAAAGTGTTAAATTGGCCATTTGAAGCCAAGAGTTTAGAGTGTAACGTAAAAAGTATTACCGTAACCGGTATTACCGTAGCCGGTCATTTATACGACTAGTAATAAGAGCAAATGCTCTCCAAAAAGAGTCCACTGACCGCTTAGGCTTCCGAAAACCGAGTCATTTAGGAAATAAGAAGACTTGCTAAGCGCCTAAAGAAGCTCTGACTTATAACTCAGCGAATGTAATGACCCAACCAAATAGAGGAGTAGCGGACAAACAAAGACTAAACGGTCGGCCCACTAAATTAAAACTTGGTCATTACAGTTAAAGATTCGCCTGCTCCCAATTTCCTGTAAACGCCTTCAATTCCATCATTCCATTGATCCGCCGGCTACTTTTTTTCTATATGGCACTCGCGCCTGGCTATGACCTCCAGTGTGCAAGCAACGTCTTCGCGCTCGCTCTTTTCCAATTAACAAGTGAACAATTAACGTTCGCGCGACATCATTAAGACGCGATCAATTAAAGGTCAAAATCTTGTGGACTATTATCATGCCTAGTTGTGCGTTTGACGTTGATCATTATTGTTACCAATAAGGCTATACCAGCTACGTGAGCATTTAGTTTTATTCTTTTATCTCGCTTAATTCTTAGCTAGAAGCGTCTGGACACCTTCTGAAATACGTTACTTTTTTTGAAACCGTAACAAAGAAAATATACTCTAGTCAATATAACGGTAATAGTTTGAAAAGATTTTCTAACTTTTCCATTTCAGATATCCTCAATAATTTAAACTCTTTTAACTTAAATCTTTTTTTTTTTTTTTATAAAAAAAAAAAAAAAAAAGATCGGAATCTCAGATTACGCACAACTCAAGATAATATGCGCTAACTTATCCCCAATGGAACATAAAATTTGAAAAAGAAACACTCGGCTGAGTATTTGCAACCCACCTACTGTTATTTGTTTCAAAAAATAAAGTAAACCTGGATTTTGGTATAAACATGATCTCGGATAATTCGAACTGCAAAATTGCGTCGTACAAAAGAGCTCCGCGTTCTATTTTTAGGAGAGAAATAATACGTAAACAATTTATGAAAAACAAACAACAATAGTAACCAAATCTTTTAAACCCCAGTGAAAAGCAAAGGCCAACTGAAACATTTGGCTTTAATATCTAAACTTAGAGGGCCCCAATTTTTTATACTGTAGTAAAACTTTTAATTTTTAGATAAGAGAAATTTAATATCCTAAAATTGAAGTGATAATGTTTTTTCACTATTACCGTATTTTAATTTTAATACAATTAGGCAAGCTGTAGATAGTCAACAGTTAGAATGGCTCTAGCCCCATCACTACATTCTCAGGTCTTAAACTCAATTATTTTCATTCAGATAATGTATTAATGTACTTTAAAATAACTTATAAAATTAGCAGATATACCATAATGTTAACATTTAAAACTTTTATGAATGTCGGCAAACTAAAAAAGTTTTAAAAAAAGGTTTTTCGAGCATTTGTTCTCACCTCTCATTTTACATCATTACATGTATTCACGTGAATGAAGTAAGGATACACAGTAAATGCAACAAATGAGAAGTTATTGTACATACTGTATAGTTTACTAATATATCGGTAACTCAAAATTATAAAATATAATTACAAAATACCGGTACATTGAATTTTGTAAACTCAAATTTTTATCACTTGTTTTAAGAAGCTTTCTTGTACCGGTACCCCATTGAACTTGCTTCAAAAAAGTAACACTATTCATCTTGTTGAATTAAATGATAACAAAAGCTACACCCAGTATCAATTGATAGTGAACTCTTTTATCATTCTAGAAAATAATTCTTTCACTGCGAAAGTCAAAAAAATAAAGCTGAGTTTAATTCGTGGTAGCCGTAACTTCAACATGCAAGTATCTAAGTTTTTCGCATTCACCAATAATTATTACTAAAAAAAAAAAAAAATAAACTAAACTTTGAAAAAGGCCTTTAATCAAATTGTTGCCTCGGTGGACACAATAACAGGAAAACGTTAATCTGATTTTAGCAATGCTTGTTTTTGCCCTACAACAATCGTGATATAATAATAATTAAAAGTAAACAAAGATTTCATTATCTTTTGTTTCGTATTGTGTTTTGAGCTTGATTATTTTATGAGATTCCAAAAGTCACGCACAATGACGTTAAAAACGAACATACAGTAAGTCCCTCATTTTACTAACTATGACTTACTGTTTGGTCATTTTTTCGATGAAAATTATATTTTAGACATAATTAGTACATGTACAGTACTTTAAAGATAAAACTATTTAAACTATTTAAACTGCCCGAGGCTATTTTTATAAACTTCTAAGATTACAAAATATATCAAAAAATCGAAAAAGTACAGTATTTATTAATTTTAATAATTTTAAAAGATATTGATTTTAGCAGCTCTATAGGGAAAATTTAAAATACTATAGTTAAACTTGATTTCATTTAACTTAATTTTAAATGATTTGTCATCATTTATCATATACCGGTACTGTAATTATTATTATAAATTAAGTTATAATAAAAACTGATATACTGTATTTAATTTTCAAGTTTCTGGTACTATAATAAAAATCATAAAATATCCAAAAATTAATTATCCTAATCATCTTTGCAACTAAATTAGGCCTAAAAATTATCCTCCTAGTTAATTTTAAACACATTTTTAAAATGTTTGGTCGACCACTTGGTCTGAACGCGTAGTTTTTGGTCTACTGATTAAATCCCCTACCTTAATTAATACCCATAAAACGCTGGAAATAATTAGAAATCTTGATCCTCTAATGCATCGTAAACCAAAAAAACTCTAAAATCGCAGCCTTAAATTAGAAATCTTTCACTTCATCTCGAAGCAATTAGGGTGCTAAAAAATTGCGATGACGAAACAATTAAGCATATCCAATGAAATCGTTTACTTTGGTCGCCTCGGCACACAAATTCAATCGATAACTCGTGTCGAGTGAGAAAGAAAGCAAGAAGAAGAGAGAGAAAGAAAAAAAAAGCAATTGAAAATCAAGTAAAAGTGTACTGACCGTTAACCAGGAGGAAGGCGGTGTGATTAACGGTGTCAGCGGAGTTCTTAGCGATGCACGAGTAATTACCCGAGTGCGATGGAGTGATACTGGAAAAAGTAATAGAGCTGGAGAAATGATCGTCTTGACGAATTGCAACTCCTGAGTCACTCTCCAAGGGCCGCATATCCTTTAACCAACTGAACGTAATGGGCAGGTCTCCTTTAGTCACCACGCACGACACTCGAGCTCTCATTCCTTCGTAAAGCAGACGAGGAAACACGAAAGGGTCGATCAGAGGAGGAACTTATTATAGAGAAAGCAAAAATTAATTTAATTGATATCGAGGTTTCGTTCGGCGTTGTTGATTATACCCATGACAAAAATAGAGATGCTGCGAGTGGCTGCGTCTCCCATCTTATTCCGAGCCACACACTTGTAAGTGCCTTCGTCAAACGCTTTGCTCACGTCCTGAAGGATCAATGTACCGTTGTCCAACACCTGCTGGCGACGAATAGTAGGCAGAGTCACTTCGTCTAAAATAATCAATAATTTCATTGCAAATTTAGTATTTACTTTTCATTTATTAAGCATCATAATTTTAAAACATACAGTACAGGTAATTGAAATTAAACATTTTACATTTTTATAACTCGTGTTCTAATTTCTAAAATGTAATTTTCTAAATCTAATATTTTAATTTGTTAATTAAATTTTCATCTTATTTTCAAAGTTAAAATTTTTATCTTTACGTACAGTATCCAATTTTTGAAACTAGATATCAATAAGAATTAATTTCAGAAAATAATTATCAATAATATTCGAAATACAATTTCCACAAATATTATTATAGTACATTAATTTTATTATTATTATTAATTAACTTGTAATCAAAATAATATTTCATCATGAATCAAACTTGAATTCATTAAATTCAAAAATAAAAAAAATCTGTAACTTATATTAATTTAATTGCTAATAGTTTGTTTTTTTAATTCAAATTGATTTATTCCGCTTTTCTTTTAAATTAAATTTCTGGATTTTATATTCTTAATTGAACTTTTCTTGTCATTTACTTCATTTTAATGTTTAATTTCGTTAAAATGGAAATTTAATTGCATTTAAAATAAAATTTCGTCATAGATAAAATAACAAAATTCAGTTGCTGTTACAAGTATCGAGTTGTTAAACAGTAATTGCATACAACCATAAGTAAATAGGTACCAATTAACTGCTATTATCAATAATAACATTAATTGTATATTATGGTTAGGTGTTTAATGCAATGTAATTATATCGTTAATCATTTTAAAATTAAACTTTAAAAAAAAGCTTAAATTGAATTACCGGTACTTTTTATTTTTTTTTTAAATAAAGTAATGCAATATAATATATGATAGTTATTCAAATATGTTTTCATACCGGCAATGCTAAAAAAAATATTAAAACCTAAAATGTATTTATCTAAATAATAAATTTGATTCTAATTCAATCAATGACCTGCAGCAGAGAATGAAATAGTTTTCTTTTCTTTTTTCAATTAAAAACAGATACAATACGAAGATAAATATTAATACCGGTATACATGTACAGTACATGTATTGCAATTAATATCACTTGGAGCCAGTTGAGTGTTTTGCAAATAATAATAAAAAAAATTATTAACTTTACGAGATGTAATCTTAAATACAATATTTTTTAAATAACTTTCAAAAAAAAAATAAAAAACTTAAACAGACTGTTAAGTACAAGTCATAATACTGTATACAAAAACCAATAATCATTTCACCGCAAAAATCGATGACGAAGAGAAAAAAAAAATAAATAGAACGAAAAAAATAAAAAAACGAAATCTCGGTGTTTCTGTTAACGGTTAATTTAATTTATTTTACGATCATCCGACACAATTGTAAACAAAAAATAAAAGCAAAGAGAAATAAAAAATAAACAAATAAAAAAAAAATGTAGTAATAAAATAGAAGAGGAAAGGCCGTTAGACGAAATTCCGGACAATAAACATAAAAGATTGGAACCGGATGTCTGCGTTGACACTTTTTCCTAAATCAGAACAGCGAACGAGATTTTCTACTTTTATGCAACGCTGAAACAAAATGGTGGTCGTTTAAGAGTAGCGTTCGGACATTTCCGCTTTAAGTCTCCGCCGCTTTCGATATCAGGTGCCCGCGCATGCGCATTAGATACCCTTAACCTGCATATTAAGGCGCGAGTACGTGTTTTCTGGCGAAACCCAGACAGCTTCACCTCGCAACTTCCGTCTCTCTTTGTTATTATTGTTTGGTTTTTCAACAGTCAAAAAAGACGAAAAGAACGGACTCAAATATAAGTACATTCTTTTCAACCAATAGAAGAAGAAAAAAAAAAGTCAGTAATAAAAAAATAGATAAATGCGCGATAAAAAAATGTTTTGTAGCATCTTATTTCGTGATGTGATCGAATGCGAACGTGCATAGGAATATAACAAAAAAAAAAAAAGTTTGAATCTACGAATGTGGATTGCCCCAAAAGACACCGGAAGTGATGGTCTTCACTATCAATTCGACCGTTCATAATACGTTGATGGAATTTTAAAAGCTTTTTCTTATTCCAACATAAGTAATCGCCTCAAACTTGCTCTTTAAAACGAATATGGATTTTTAGTTCTTTCTTTCAAAAAAATAAGGGATCTTTGGGGG
>JAQGAZ010000433.1:0-63314 GCA_034692225.1 Polydesmus complanatus | reverse complement strand
ATCTAAAAATCTACTTTTAAAAAATTTTTAACACACTTGCTTTTTTACCCCATTTCTGAGTTTCTATCAAATGGGAATTTCAAAATTTCAACTGCTCATAACTCGCGAACCCGTGATCCGATTTGCATAAAAAATTACATGGTTATGTAAAATGAGGCCCTCTACAAGATGGCGCAACCCGTGAGTCTTTATCTCTCTTAGTTTTTGAGTTATTCAACCGAGAAGTTTCAAAAATGTGCCCGGACGGAGTGAAAGTTCACATGAAAAACGATAAAACCTAAATAACTTCTGTAATCGATGAGATATCAACCAACGGACAACGGCATTGTGTTCCTGAAGGCATTTTTCATCTAAAAATCTATTTTTAAAATTTTTTTAACACACTCGTTTTTTTACCCCATTTCTGAGATTTAATCAAAAGGGAAGGGAATTTCAAAAATTCAACTGCTCATAACTCGCGAACCAGCAATCCGATTTGCATAAAAATTTACATGGATATGTAAAATGAGGTCCTCTAACCTATGGCACAACCCATGAGGCTTTATCTGTCTTAGTTTTTGAGTTATTCAACCGAGAAGTTTTAAATATTCCCTCGGACGGACCAAAGTTTCGGCTCACAAACGATAAAACCTAAATAACTCCTGGAATGGATGAGATATCGACCAACGGACAATGGCATCGTGTTATTGAGGTCATTTTACATCTAAAAAGTCACATTTAAAATTTTTTTAATACCCTTGCTTTTTGAGCTGTATTTGTGATTTTTAATGAAATGGGAAAGCCACTAACTGATTTTCGAAAATTCAACAGCTTATAACTCAAAAACCAGTAATCCGCTTTTGTTCTAACTTTTATGGGTATGTAAAATGACCTCCTCTACACGATGGCGCAACCCACAAGTCTCCTTCTCTTTTATGGTTTTGAGTTATTCAACCGAGAAGTTTCAAACAAGTGCTCTGACGGAGTAAAAGTTCAGCTGGAAGACGATAATTTACTCAGGAATCGTGTTTCCTGATGTCAATTTTCATCTAAAAAGTCACTTTCATAATACATGTAGTTCCAACAAACTATGTTTTTTAGTGAATTTATGAGTTTTAATGAAATGGAGACGAAAAACATAAAAAAAAAAACCGATTCAAATCGATGAGCTAGAAACAAATGGACCACGGAATCGTGTTCCTGAGGCCATTTTACATTTAAAAAGTCATTTACAAAAAATTCGAGCATACATTACTTGGCTTTTTAGTGGATTCCTTATTTTTAGCTAAATGGATAGGTTAAACTAAGGGGTTTTCAAATATTCTGCTGCTAAAATTCAATTGCAATTTCAGTAAAGCGTTGATAAAAATATTTATTCATTGTTTATCACAGTAAGAATTTTTGAATAATTAAAATACTCCCCTTTACCTTTTTTATACAATTTTAAAGGATTTATTGCTGAACAAGATTATTGAGTGGCAAAAGCCGCAGAAGTTAATGGTAATTATGCAAAAACCGTGTTGAACGTCGGCGGGATGAATGAAAAGTATGTAGAAATCCTTTGAACACTTTTGAAAATTATAAATAGGCCGCTTAGTAAACCGTAAACACGCACAATACGTGTTGATTATGTATAGGTAAACGGCAAGGAATATGTTTTCTGCACCTCTCAATCTCAAGTTTTGAACCCGAAGAAGAAGAAAACCAAAAGTTTGTTTTGATTTGTAAAATGTCTGAGCTCCATTTAACACGTGAAAAGAGTTGTATCAGACATCGCTAATCTGCTTACACTTGTAAAAGTGTTATATTACCCCTTCTATTTCTTTTTCGAGGGACGTTTGAATCGCTGAGAAGAGGAAAAGGAGAGGGGTTTTTGTGAAGGATCGCCGAAGAAAGTGAGCAGAGGAATCACTAGGATCCATCTGGGAATTTGTTACGCTTTTTTTTACACTCTTTTCTGCTTCACTTCACTTCTCACTGAAATCAGCAACTGACTCGCGTCTATTTACATACCCTCAATTTTTTTAAAATACTTGGATCACCTTTTTTTTTGGCTCTGAATTTTTTTTTATATATAGGCCTACATATAAAATATATACTGTACAGTACAGTAATGGTTAAAACTAAAAACCTTTCAATACAATTTTGGGTGGATCGATTGTACCATTTGGATAGTATAGTATACAATACCTTCACTTTACTCTTAAATTAATTAAGTTGGCCTACTGGATTCTTTCATAAAATAAAAACAGTTACACCCAGTCCTCGTTTTGCATCATGGAGACATTCTCAAAAAATGCGATGCAAAGCGAATAATAGTTTCCCATAAGCTTTTAACAACAAATTTTCTTTTTCTACTCAATTAATATGGGTTAAACAATTACAACTAGCATTAACCCGCTAGGGAACTCAATAATTTAATATTAACATGTAGAAAACTTTGAAAAACATTACAAGAATGCAAAATTTATGTTTATAAAAGTATATAATAAATGTAGGTGCAAATTTAAGCACGTTCCAAACTTTTAAAAAAATAGATTTGTGCATAAACATAATTATTATCTTGGCTATTGTTTTTTCGATATGTCTCGCGAGCTTGGCGTTGAGAACCCGCATTACAACAAATATTTACATAGCTGAATACTTTTTTTTATTTCAAATAATAAAAGTTCTCCCGGTGAAACAGTTTTTCTACTCGTTTTTTTTTTTTTTTTTTTTTCCTTTCTGAAAGTTTAGTAGGCCTACGTGAGCCTAATCTCGCTTTTAGAATTCAACACCTTCCTAATTTACTCTGTGAATAAAAAAGCGATAAAAAAATGTGTGCGTGTGTGTATAAGAATAAGAAATGTTTATATCTCTCTCTCTCTCAAAAAAAAAAAAGTTTATAAAAAAAAAGTTGAGCCGTGGGTAAATCCCCTCCCATGTTTTTTACCCCTCCTTTTTTTTTTTTATCTAACATCAACTTTGTAAACAATAATTTTGGTGATTTTTTTTTTTTTTTTTTTATAGCTTTAACTCAGTCGGGGTAAATAAAAAGAGCGCGTAAGCTTCGTTTAAAGGTGTCCGAGCATTTTTGTGCAAAAACTCCAAACAGGTGTTAAAATAGGAGTTAAGTCTCAGTCAGAAACGCCTACTGCCAAACTCCGCCTTTAACTTTTTTTTTACATTTAAAGAGTTTTTCTTTTTCTAAGGGAATTCGATCCGCTCTTCACATACGGACATGCGATGACGTTGGAACTGCTTGTCCGTATCAACGACCACTGTCCTTTTTCTAAAAAGGAAGAAGAGCACTTAAAATAGTTGAAAAGACGGTTTTTACCTCTTCAAATCCCCGGTTTTAGTCAAAACTCTTCCACTCTTAATCCATCATTTTAATGCATTTTTTTAAAGAATCACTTGAATGTGTAATTGATAGCTGTTATATGATCGGGTTTCATAAGAAAAAGGGTGAATTTAGGCGATGATCCACTTTTCGAAAAATGTAGAATATTTTCACCCTCACGTGTTCAATTTTTCAGTCTCATGAACAATTTCCACAAAGTATTGAAAGTTTAAACTGCTTGAAACTGTGACGTTCAAGTTAAAAAGTATCTGCTCAAAATTCAAATTACGCTTTTAGCAGTTTTTGTAATAAAAATAATACTTTTTGCAACATGTAGCCTAAGTTATTTTGGGGAACGATTTTTTGTATTTTTTATAATTACATGTACATGTAATCAATTTTTTTAAATTCAGATTCATTTTGAAAAATTAGTTTTTTTTTTTTTTTTTTTTTGAATTTACATTTCAATGCTAAAAAAAAAAATTGCTGCAACTAATAAAAAAATATGCAGTATAACATTAAGAAATTATTGTTTTAAAGATAATATAATTTAAAAGGCATTTAAAATTTGAAAAATTCACAGTATTTTTTTTTGTAAATTTTCAAATGTAAAATCGAATAATTTGAGTAGCCTATTTTACGAATTTATCACAAAAAATAAATATGGTAGTTGAAAAAATAAATGTTTTTAATTATTGTAATTGACTTAAAAATGTTTAAAAAAAAAAAAAAAACATCGCCCTTTTAATGAAGTGCATTTTTTAATTACATGTACGGTACTTGTTTTCTTAATACCGTTTCGGTCGGTACATTAAGCATGTTGTATACAGCGTTATAATTATTATATGGACATTCTGATTAGGCTTATTGTTACGGGTAATAATATTTTGATCACCAAAAAAATGGTCAAATTACCGAGGTGCTTGTGTAATGTAGTGTTATAAATTCATTAATAATATTCTTATTGCACGGTTTTAAAATTAAATTATGAAGTTTATTAAAATGATTAAAAATGGCGTTAATACAATATTTACAAATAATTTCGTTTTAAAAAATATAAATAGAAAAGAGTTTTGAAGACGGAATAAATTTCACCACGGTCTCCACATTTCTTTGACTTCCGGTGCTCCGGTGTGACGTAAACATTTCTCCAAATGGCGTAATAAATTGTCTTCGTTTTCGAATTTTATTTCGTTTGCGGTGAAATAGGTCTTAATTTCGTTGACGCACTGTAGAAATCCATCGACGAATAACTTTTGCTCTTGACCGGTGTTGGGCGATGGACTGCGGTTATTGTTAAGGTCGTGGACGTATTGGACCGTCATTTCCAAAATATCCGCTTTTTCCATGCGATTTCTCCGAAAAGAACTCAACTGAAATCAAAATTATAGGCTGCATTATTGCAACTGTGGATTTTTAAGTCATTTTTTTTTTTTTATAAAAAAAAAAAAAATTTACTTGTGAAGCTGTAGTTGTGCTAATTAATTCTTTTAACTGAGATAAGCTTTGGTTGATTCGATCTCTACGGCGTTTTTCCATCAGAGGTTTGGAAGCCTAAACACACACATTTTTAATTTTAATTTTTTAACTTTTAAAAAGTAGGTTACTTGAAAAAGTAGACGTACCGAATTTAATTAAGAATTTTAAAATTTCTCTATAAATTCATTTAATTTCAAATCTTAATTGAGAAAAAAAAATAGTTTTATTTTTTTTCCATACTACCGGTAAAAAAAATGTTTAAAGTTAATTTTTTATTAAATTTATAAAAATTAATAATAGTTAGGCCTACCGGTAATTTAAAAAAACAAAATACTTAAAGAAAGTAAATAAACAAACAGTAAGCGTGGGTGTAATAGATTAAAAGTAGCTAATTACCCTTCTCTTGGTTGAGGCGCTCATGTTGGAATCGTTCGGGGGAGCAGCTGAGGTGCGAGTGAGTTAGATAAGGGTCCTTCGGGAGTGGAGGAGCCTCGTGCAGGAGCAACAGGTAAAAAAAGAGTGAGGCACGTGTGTTTTCAGGGTAACTATTACGCGCAGCACGCCTATTGACAGCACGCCAATCGTGTGCGATGACGTCATGACCCTACTTGGACCCAATGTTTGGAGCGGGATGGGGTGGTCAGGTTAGGGGATGTGCGAAATCCTGTTACTCGGTACTTTATCAATAGCTAAACTGCATCATTTAACTAATCAAATTCTTAAAACAAAAGCTTTAAATGGTTTTGATCTCAATTTAATTTTAAATGTTTTCTTTATAGGTTTTGCAGCTTTTAGTAGCATAAAAAAATTTCTATTATTAATATTATTTTAATCTTAATTTTTTTTTTTTTTTTTGTTAAAAAAAATCATTACCGGTACCGTATCATTAATTAATTTTGAAGTTAATGAAAATGATTTCTTTTTTAAAAGCTTATAAATAATTATTATTGTAGGCTATTAAAACCTCAAATGATTTGATAATTTTAACTTCAAAAATACATTTACAGTACTTTAAAAATCTGAACTTTAAAAATCACTCAATGGTAATTTCAATGGCCTTCTGGATGTGAGCAATGGATAAAATACATCCCTATACACTTGAGTTAAGTCGGTCGGGATGGGGCAGCCAAAATCAAATAAACAACAACAAACAAAAAAATTTAAAGCTACAGTATTAGTCAAAATATTTCAAAACATTTTTTTAAAATAAAAATAGATTTTGTATTAAAATTTATTATTAATAATAATTTATATAGGCGATTTTTTGACGGTTTTCTTTAGTTTTATAATTACTTCAATTTAACTAAAGACACTTTTGATTTAAAACTGGGCTCTAAAACCATTTATTGGCAGTTTTCACATTCGGCGAATACATATTCAATTAACTGTTTGTAATAGGTTACAGTAATTACCTTTTTTTATTTTTTTATTCTTTTCCCGAATCTCTTTTCCTTCTTCCTTGAAGTTGTTTAACGAGACAGGACCCTACTATTATCTACTCCAAACGCCAACCACGCATTTTTTAAGATATATTTTTTTTTTTTTTAGAAAAAGAAGGAAATTACTAGACTGGAGAAACAGTTTAAGTCCGTGATTTACGACTTTTTACTTCGCCTACTTATGAAAACTAAATTACCAAATCAGCACTTTTACCACAAATTGTCTTCCGGTTCATATAAGATATCATCCTCCCACTTTTATCTTTCTGGAAAAGAGAACTTACACTCCCGTTCGCGTGGGTCAACACATAAATACATAAAAATAACATACGGTATGTAGGCCTATTAGAAAATTTTTTTTTAAAAAAAAAACGTATAAAATTTAAATATTTGGACTGGAAATGCAAAGATTTAATGTCTATAATCTAATGATATACTTTTTCTATTTTTTGCCCCCAAGATTAACAATGTAAATATGTATAGGCCTACTGTAGCGATAAACAGTAGAACCAAATTCAAGTGAAATTATTTTTAGACAAAATACTGCCAATTAAAAGTTAAAACTACCTTATTCTTAATATTTTAGAAAGATTAGTGATCGAAATTTCTGTAACGATATAAACAGCGGATAGTTATTTAACCTATTTAAAAATGGAAGGGTTTTATTCAGTCAATAAAATTCCTTGCTAAACTTAAAATTAATACTGTAGATACGAAATCAACACTTTTAAGAAAGGTTCTGCAAAATCTTGATGAGTCAAAATATTTACCAAAGTACATCTCATATTTCTAATTTTTAAGCTGATAAAGTCACTAGGAAAGGATCTGTTACTTTAATTCTGCTCAAATTTTATTTTACGCAAGTCTTAAGGTTTAAACTTAATAGGAAGATGAAAGTGTAAATGCGCAACTGTTGTGAGGCTTTCAAATAATTATTGTACAACTCAAACGGCGTTTACGCACACACACAACTTTTGAGTTGAAGTGCGAAACTTCTCAAAAAGTGTTGACTCGAGCATCTTTTTAACAAGTTTGAAGACGTTTTGAAAAGTCTTGAAGGGCAGTAAGTGCCCTGGCTGTCTGCCACCCATGATGAGTTATGAAGAGCAAGAGCCAGACGGCATTCGAGAGGCAAAATTTGGCTGAAGGGTCCTTTGAGTCGAAATCGTTTTCACCTTTCACCACCTCCTTGCGTAAGATAAAACACCGTGTAATTTCATAAATATCCACACTTTTCAACACTTTACAACCTACCAATTTCACTAAATTAGTTCCTTTTCTCTTAAAAAGAAAAGGTAACCTATATTAATTGAAGGACAGTCGCAACTGCCGAGGATGTGGGGGTACCTTAAGTTTCGCGAAGGAAAATGTTGCGAGCTTTTATGGGTAAGGTCCGAGTTTAAGATTTTAGTAAATTATAGTGCTATTTTGCTAATTATTAATTGAAACGTCTCAAATTAATTATTTTCTTCTTTATAATGATACATAATCACACACACACGGATAATTATTGTTTTACATTGTCTAAAATATTATGTAAAAAATTTCAGTCACTTTTAAAATAAATACAGTATTTGTTAATTTTTGATCGTCTGGTGACGTTAAATTAACAAGTCAAGCAGCAGATTTTTATCTGAAAACTAAAATGGTGTCAAAATCTTCCGGAAAAAAAAAAAAAAAAACGTACCCTAAATTTTAATTTTTTCTTTGAAAAACAAAATTTTTGTAGATTTTGGTTGCTTGCTGTGTTTGCGATGGATGGAGGAGAGCTGTCAATCATTGAAGCTGATATTTGAACTCCCCCGCCAGGAACGCCACACAAACACACAACATTAGCCTTCAACAATGCAACAAACGTTTATTGTGAAATTTTTGGCAAAAGTGCAAACACAGGCTTATTACGTAAGGAAATAATAGGCGCAGTGAAGTGATGAAATAGGATCATCAGATTATCAGTCGCGGCCCAGACCTCACCCGGCTCAAGTCCAGGTCCAAACTAATGTTGCGAGGGACCTGTTGAAACCTAAAGGGACACAACAAACAAAGTGCCAACAAAAGAAAAAGAGAGAGAGAGGGAGAGTGGAGCCAGAGATTTCAATGTCAGCTCGTAATTTCAGCTCGAATAAGAGAAAAAATGCTACAGGTGTAGTGCAAGGACTGTTTGATGGTGTTAGAGGACCTAAGCGATGACAATGGGGGAATATAGAAATTGGCGATGAAACCAAGCGGAAAAATTCATTCAAACCGCAAACATATCTCTATTTTCTATTCGTTTTTCTTGTTTTTTTTTTTTTTTTTTACCTTCAAAATAAAATAAAAAAAAGTTTTTAACGCTATTAAAATCGATTATCGTAATAATCGATATTTTTTTCACGCGGTTGTCATATTAAAAATATCGTTTGATAAACATCGATTATTTTGAATATAGACGATGGTGCTCCTCGCTCTACCAAACTTTATTTCTTCGTCTTTTTCGACGATTCCAATTGATTTTTATTTCTTTTGATGATGAAGACATCTCTAGACGGACGGACAACTATTGTTGTTGACACCTTTCACTTTTTTTTGTGCGTGTCTCTTGTCAAGAAAATGTTTTCCAACTGAATCTTTCGCTGAGTTACCTGCGCCAGTGTGTGCAATTATTAGTCAAGCGGAAATTTCGCCTAATTTTTTGTAAAAAAAAATAATAAATAAATAAATCTTAAATCAGATCAAAATTCCTGGTATTCGAAAATTTTTAATACTTTTTATTTATGTGCATAAATAAATGGTTTAAACGCGCTCTATTTAACTGAAGGTTCGTAATCCTATTTCTTTCCCTTTTTTATATTAAAAAAAAATAATAATAATAATGCCGGGTAATTAAAATTACACATTTCCTCCGATATTAACAATTTTGCATTGAGAAAAGTTTTCCACAAGAGTAACGTTTTCTCGGAGCAAAGTTTAAAATGTTCATTCATAAAAGTATAACGCTATTAAAGTACACGTCATTAAGCGAATGCAATAATAATTATCAGTTTTACGAAATTTCCATTTTTTTAAATTAATTATATTATTGTTAGCGATATAACATAATAATAACACGCCGCCGGCAATTGGTAAAATTTTGTCTTCAAAAATAACAATCGCGAGTAATCGATGAAATTCAAAATTTAATAGAAAACGTTCTCAAATCCATTTTTACAGGAAATTAACAAATTTATAGTGAAACCACACCAAAGATTTCCAATTTCGGTGCTCATTTGATAGGACAAGTGTTCCATAGAGCCGCCATAAACGCTGATCGAAGAAATTGTTTTCACTAACCTTGTCATTTTTGTTCTGCATAATTACAGTATTTCTTTCTTTCGATTCTATTAATTCCCTCGTCATTTTTGCTCCTTGTAGGCCTGATGCTTGTTAAAATTATCTCCCGTTTTAAAAAGATAATTTTGATAACATTTGAGAACACAGTCTTCTACTCGTTTACAAAACATAATTATTAAATGAATGACAACTCGAACCAACAAAAAGCAAATAGGGCTTATAGAAATCAAGTGGACTTTAAACTCGACAATTTTTTGTCTTGATCAATTAGCCTTAAAAAAATTTGTTTTCTTCTCGATCAATAATACATGTCTTTGCCTTGGGTGAACGCAACAGCAACGTACTATAATAATTCTTTTCCTTTTCATAATATTTTTGTTTGAGCTATCGACCTGCAATCTGACCTAGATATTAATTTTGTTTTTAAAAATAAAAGAGAAAATTAAAAAGTCAACAGCACGTGGTATTCCCAGGCGGTCACCCATCCAAGTACTAACCAGGCCCTACGTTGCTTAACTTCAGTGATCGGACGAGAACTGGTGTTTTCAACGTGGTATGGCCGTTGACAACCAATAATTTAAGAAAACGTTCTTTAAAATAAATAATTGTACACTAGTAACACTACCTATAACCACATTTCTTGTTGTACAGCAGTTAATTTTTTGTCGCCTTTTTTGTTAAGTTTTAGGAAAATAAATAAAACGAATTTAATAGAGAAAACTTAGAAATGTTCTAAGGTAATGGCTTTTTGCCCTAATGTCAAATTTGTCTCTTGCCAGCTTGTGCAATTAATAATATAATATTGCTTGTATTTTATTGCTTGGACACTTAATTTTATATGTAAAATTAATTTAAAGTGACGAGATTGAGTCTCGAGCGGTCCTTGTGTATATTATGTATAATTCGGGTTGATAAAGTGGTTTTGCGCTACTTTGAAGTGCTTTCGTTGGCGCCATCTGTAGACAATTCATTGAAAGTACATCATCTTCTTCGATTTTTTCCCCCCTTTCAAATATTCAGCTTTTTCAATTGGACAAAATAAACAAGTCAAAAGCATCGTCACTATTAATAACTTTTATAATTTTATATACATAATAACACGTTTAACGTAAATTTTAAAAAATACCGAGTATAAGTAAACGGTGAAAAACACGTAGCTCGTTGTGCGCGGACCGGAAGTGGACGTAAACTGATCCCCCCAAAAAAAAGTTTTAAAATAAAAAGTAGTCGAAGGAACATAGTTTTTCTTTGGTTGCGTTCAGGGAGAGTCGTCGATGACTACTTCCCGGAAGCCTTTGATGGCCACGCAGTTGCGCACCACTTTGAGCAACGTCTCCAGCCTCCTGTCGAGAGCCATCAGGTGGGGCTCGATGAGAATGGGGTTGAGGAGGTCGTGGGAGAGCGATTGGCGCATGCTCTGGCTGAGAGGTTCGCCGCCTTGGTGGAGGTGGATGGCGCGGAGGAGAGTGGACTGGCGGAAAAGGCAGCACTGGTAAATGGGCGCTAATATAGACAGCTCGTCGTGGTTGGGGCGGCCGAACGCTCGACCGTGGTCCAAGTGCAACGTAATGGAGTCGTTGTTGTAAATGGTGAACACCTCGTAGTGATGACGATCCATGTTCCCTGAAAGTTGAAACGCACGTTAATTTAAGACCGAATTGAGTTTCGAGGATTCAAATTCTAAACAATCAATTTTTGTTCTAATAGCAACTTTGCAATGATTGAACTGATGGTACGTAAGACTCACCGATTAGAAAGTCGAAAGCGGCCATGTCCATGAGGTCGAGGAGCCTTCGTCCTTTGCTGAACATGGGCTGCTTCTTCACATTGGCTTCGCAATAGGTGGCGTCAGTCTCCCACACGGCCTTCTTGCGTTTGTGGTAAGAGCGGCGGTAGGGGTGCTTCCAGGCTTTGCGGGGCACGTAATCGGTGGGCGGAAAAAAAGCAGCGAAGCTTCCTTCGAGGAGGTCGGGGTGACCACAGATGGCGTGCGACGTGTCGCAATAGTAACTGCACTTGCCGTGGAAACACGTGTTGCCGGCTATCATAACGGATAACATATTCAGAATAAGTAAACGGATCATTCGAACCAAACGGATCAATCATTTGAGGGAATTTTATTGATAATTTAAATTGAAACTGCGGACGGATCAATCGCATTTAGCTAATCGTTTAACCAATAGATCAGATTCATTGAACCGTGAACGGGTGGTTCGAATTTAAAATACTGTAATGATTTAACATTCGAAGAAATCAGATTGTAAACCTATAATTTCAATTGAAACAAATTAATCGAAGAGAAGCGAACGAATCGTTACCTGGTGAGATGAAGAAGGTGCGCAAGAGGTCGTCTCCCTCGGCCACTTCGTACAGCTCGCTGGTAATGTTGACCAAGCGTCCTACCACCGGAACAGCCCGCCGGAAGCCTAGAATCCTAAAAATGGAGAGAAAAAAAATAGTAAAGAAAAATACAAGTTCCGATCCATAATTACAATTAATAAATTAATTGATCTAAGTGTTATTTAGATCATCTTTCTAACCTCAAAATTGACTTAAAAACTATTGATCACGTTTTGCTCGTATTAATCTATTGCGTCATTTCCATCAGCCATGGATTCAAACGCAAAGAATTTTTAAAAAGTCAAATTACGAAACCATCAATGCAATATTTGTGCGGTTGGTGAATACGCATTCCGACTTTCCAGGTTCCCTCTGTCATCAACAACAGTTATATTGTTCTAATTTTCATTGTGAATGCGTAATAATGGCCTATGCTTATTGATATCTAAGGATTGCAAATATGCTTTCATTATGTTATACGTTGCGATTGTTATACCTGATCCGCTGCCAACAGAAATAACAATAAAATAAATGATTCTCATCAGTTGATTTTGCTACCAGAAGTGCTCATTTTATTTTAGGGAGTCGCCTGCAAATAATATTATTTTAACAAGAGGCCATTTCGGCTCTTTACTGCCCCTCCTCCACCTCACTTTTATTTCAGCTTTCTATCAGATAGTAATAGGTACAAAACAGTTATTAACATAGTAAATGTCAATCGCGTTTAACATAATGTGCAATTAAAACTCCCCCCTTGTCAACAAGTGTCAAACATTGAAGGAGCCGCCTTTTACTATTCCTCCGCCATCCATAGTAGCTCCCTCCTCAAAAAACCCATAATAAAATAATTATAGACCTATGACTAATCAAAATGCTAAAAAAAAAAATATATGTAAATTGTAGGAAAAGCTGTGTTAGTTTTCGACTAGAGTTAAAACATTTAACGTTTGCAACACGTGCAAATTTAAATGTGATATGGTAATAACAATTTGATTAAAATATGGTCTAACGATTCCACTTAAAATTGCAAACATTTTGTAAATAATTTTCTATTAATCGTTATTTTTTTTTAAAAAAAAAAATAATATTGGTTTTCTATCTCAATAGGTAGGCTATTGGGTTGAGCCATTGAGCTAAGAATGACCTTTTACCTGTCGAGATGAAAGGCGGCGATTTCGGCGTTGTGTCTCTCAAAGTCTGTGAAGTAAAAGTGATCAGGTAGAGTCTCCTGCTCTCTTTTCAGCCTAGTTAAAGGGTTAATTAGTCGTGATCATTATAATTAACGCGGTGATTGATTCACCTCATTGGTTTAAATAGAGCTTGTCCCGAGTCCTCAAAGTCGACGATTAGTTTCAGCTGAGTTCCGCCTTCCTTTTGAACTTTTACCGCGTAATTAAAATATTACCCAAAGAAATAAAAGAAAAAATCAATTAATTAAATAAAAAAATATTAAAAAAAATAAAAAAATAAAAAAAAGAGAAAATTCAAATGAGGTTAATATGCTTACCCACGTGAGTGATCTGCTGAGTGGAGAGGTCCTTTATCAGGTCCTCGATGTACGGCTCGTCGGCCGCGTACAGTTCCGTTCGGCAGATTCCCAATTGAAACTTCTCCCAATTAGTCGCATTTTCTCTAATTAAGAAAATGAATTAAGCGTTAAAGTAAAATTTAAATACATTTAAAAAAATGTTGTTCGTGAAGGACTAATTATTATTATTAATCAGTTGGGAAATACAAAACGAGAGAACGTAAAACGTCCCCCCCTGACACCGCTCCTTAGGATCTCACTTCTGATCCCTACATACTCTACTGGGGATCCGAAAAGTTACTTAGTATCCAAGTTCCAACTTCCGCTTGTTCTGTCATGCGCACTACGTTTGAGTTCCCCAGACTATCTTAAAGTTAACGAAAGTTCATCTGTCAAAGTTATTCAGTGATGCAGCACGTGGACCTAATTTTCTCCTCTAATTAGGAAAACAATAGAATTGAATTTTGGGCAATCGAAGATATCGGCCAAATTTCATGAGCAAGAAAGTTATTTTTGTGTAAAAATATTATTATCTTTTTAGAATTTATTTTTATTATTACTGGCATTAAAAAAAAATGAAGTTAGGGTTGAAATTAAATTGGTATTCTATTGCGCGTGTAATTGTTCGAGAGGGATGTGAGTGGGGGGGGGTGTTCAGTGCCGCCAGATGTCGCTTTATCTTTAACTTAAGAGGATTAATCGGAGAGTGACGACAGTGATTTACATTAAGTTTAAGGTCTGATAATCACGCATAACGCTCAAGATAAGCGTCGTAATTGAGAGAGGGCGGGGTGTTATTTACGCGACCCACATTGCCCCAGCCCCGCCTCCCCCCATTGCTTTAGCCCCAGGTACGTGCTCTCAACGTGAAAATGTCTTAGAAAAAGGTCACCGAGGTCACGTGCTTTTGTAAAAGAAATTGAGAGCAGACGAATTATTTATTCATTGATTGCGCGAAATAAACGCGGATCGGATTTCATTCATAGCGAGAAAGAGAGAGAGAGAAAAAAAATAAATAAAAAATATTTCACCATAAAAAAACAACGCGCGCATGCGTAAAACACTCAACCGGAAATAATTTGGCCTGCATATTATTGTATTATTAAAAATAAATTGGAATACATTTCAAAATGCCTAACAATAATGAATTTTTAAACTGCTTCTTAACCTTATTTAATGGCGTCTCCACTTTTTAAATGGGATTTTAGCTCGCGAGTATTTTAAGGTTGAGAAACCATCAAACTTTCGAAATGCTCATAGCATAAATTAAAATTTTTGACAAATTATTACTAGGCCTACTGTATTATTATTATTACAAAAACTATTTTTTTTATTTATATTGTTTACGTATTTCTAGCGGATGTCAATCTTTAATAATCGGCGTCCCATTTCTATTAAATTACGTTCGAGTCAAGGGGAACGTTTCGTTTTGAAGGTTGGAGAACACGCTAATTGCTTCGCTTTATCATCGCCAAAATTGAAGGTTTTTATTCATTCGGAAATACGGTAAAAAGTTTGAAAGCGTTACTAATGTGTAAACGAGAAACAAAAAATTATGTAAACAATGCTGTTGAGTAGGCTTATCTCGCTCTTCAACCAGAGCGCTAATGACGCAAGAATAACGTAGATTGGCTTCTATTTAATGCAGTTTTCGTTTAGCCTCATTGGTGCGCACTGAAAATTCGAGTTTTCATCCTTTTCTAAAAATTTTAATAAAATTTGTTTGAGGAAAAATTTACTTAGTTTACTGTAGTTTTAAAAACTTAGTAAAAATGCTTAATAAAAACCGAGTGACTTAAAAGATTTTGTTGTTTAAATTACATTCATTTGTTATAGACATTACATTAGACATTAAATGTTAAAAGTAAGCAAGTTTTATTTCAAAAATTTGCTAAGGGTTTTCGATTTTTAATCCCTTATGATTCTTGTGAAGATTTAGTTTAGAGTTTTTAAAAGCAAAACCAGGTAACTCATACGGCGTTTAGTTTCACATATTCGCTTACCGCTTTACTATTTTAGCCGGCGATTATACGGACAGAGCATTGAGAGTTGTACAAGCGGAATCACATAAAACGCAAGCACGACTGCCGCCGCCTGCGGGGGCGTTTTAAATAGCGTTTAATTTCAGAATATAAAATTCTAATTTTTGTAGATATTTTTGATGTGTGATTATATTATTATGTTTTTCCGATGAGCAAGCTATTTTACGAGCGTCCCGTGATTTAAAGTGTATTATCACGAAATAAACTGTACGCTTGCTTTTGAAGGTTGCGCATCGGCGAAAATTTCAAGATTTTTAGCATTGAAATTGAAGGCTTTTTATTCGCGCAGCCGGAAATAAACTTCGAATGCGCGTGATTTATGCTCTACAATGCTTTCTCAATCATTATCGTTCGCGTCCCGTTCTTAAAGCCTGCGATTTAGTTAAACGGGAGGTTCGCGCAAGAAACCAGATTGTGAAACGATGGTTAAACATGATTTTAATTAAACTTTCGTATTCTCATTTAATTTGCATAATTTATTAATCTTTTTGACATTGATCAACCTTCGTTTTCCGCGTGACAAAAATTGATACCGATTTTTTATTTTTATTTATTATTAAATTTCTAAAACTTGTGACATTGAAATTTAGTAACGATTCCGACCGGAACTGAAGTGCACCATGATTGAAAATACAGTAGGCTACATGTACTGTATTACTATAGGATACATTAGTTTCTTAACTTTCAACTCTGGCGTCCCGCTTTTAAAGTTAAACTCTATTCATTTGTAACTCCCGAAATTAACGAGGTTGATAAACTATTTCAAACATAATTTTAATAAATTTATTATTTTTATTTAATTTATCGATGGTTTTAACGATAACCAACCTATGTTTCTTGCGACCCAAAAATGAAATTTCTTCGAATAGCACGAGTATATTATTAAAACGTTAGTTTGTGGGTAACGTAAAGTGAAAAGGATTGACAAACGTTAACATTCAGAATTTTCTACGCTGATGGTGTGGACCGGAAGTGAATGCTAATGCAAAAACGCTGTAGTTATAATGAGTGGTCAATCTTAGACGTTGGAATGCGGGACGCGAGTCCAGTGAGATTGAACAGTGTTTGAAACGGGGGGCTTTAAAAACGGCGACAACGACGTCACGGGATCATAAATCTTAGGTAAACAAGAGTGAGTTTGGTTTTAATAGCAGACGCTCCGTGGGTGGTCACACAAGAAATTAATCTCTCTCCCAACACCTCCCACCTAACACCCACTGTCACGCCACTCCACTCGCCCAGCACGGCGCATGCGCAACACACTCTAGCAATAAAAACATCTATTTCTTTTTCGCTTTCGAAATAAAATTGGATTTTTTTTTTCTTCAGCTGGATACACACGACGCGACACATTTCACCGGCGATAATTTTTTTTTTTTTTTTTTTTTGCTGGTATCGAAAGCAGATTTTCTTTTTATGTAGCGGAATTTTAATTTTGATGCAGAATTAAGTAAAAAAAAAAAAATTCAGTTATTACGATTGGTCAGCGGTAATTTTTCTAGCTAATTTTTTTAGCAGCAGTCTGACTATTTCAACAAACTTAATTTTTGAATGTAAATTGGAAGATCGGAATTCTCAAAATTAAATAAATAAATAAAATAGGAGTTTTTGAAAACAATTTAAATGCGGAAATTGTTTCGAGATTAAATTTAGATTAGCTGCATTTTTTTTTTCTCATATAAAAGCCAGAATAGCGAAATTTTTGAAGAAAGTCCAAAGCTGAATTTCCATTTTAAGTAACGCCAGTACCGGTAGTTTTTTTCCTTCTTCTTTTAGATGAAAATGTTCACTATACTATATAATGTCACGTAATAAAAATAACATAAAAAAACCGCGCGGAACATTTTAGTTCGCATCAGTTACGGGGAAATTGTATTCGTGTGACTCCGCTCGCTCGTGTAACGCGAGTCGTAAAGCGTTTGTGCAGGTAAGGAATGGGTGAACTCCTCGGGGGACCATCACCTTCCGGTCCAATCGAAACAATAAAAAAAAAAAAAATTCCAAGTTTAAAATTCGAAACGCTTTTCTTTCTCGTTTTTTTTTATTTATTTTTTCCCATTTCCGGTGTCGTTTGCCATTCCGCCATCTTGTTGTTGTATCGAGTGGGTGGTGATGGAAGAGAGAGAGAGAGAGGGTGGGCAAACAAACAGCCGGTAACACAATCGAGAGGAGGCTCGGAGTGTGCGGAGTGACGTCACGCCAAGGCGATGTCAACAAAGATGGCGGTCAATCAACTGCGAAAATAAAGCGAAACGAGGAAAAACACACGTAAAAACATTTCGAAAATCACCAATGAGACATAGGGAAAGAGGCTGTAAAAAGGTAAGAAAAATGTGGAAGCAAACAGTGAAAAGCGTATAAAAAAAAGACATATAAAATACGGGGGGAAACATTACGAAGCACGATAAAATAATAGAAAAAAATTAAACACGAAAGAACAATTTTAGCTACAGAGAAACATTCAAAAACAGAAAAAACAAGAAACTTATTTTTTTGATAAAAAAAAACAAAAAAACAGGCAACATTAGAGAGTGGTTATAACTAAATGAGAAAACATTAAAACACGAAAAAAAAAAACATTTGAGGAAACATTGAAAATCTTAGAGAAAAAAAAATACAGTAATAATAATAAGTAACAATTTCAACTGTTTCGCGTGAAGAAACACCTGTAATTTTATTGTTTGTTAAATTATCAGGCTTATAATTTCTGTTTTGAGTAATAAAAATTTTGAAACAATTTTTAAAATATGTTTTTTAATATTTCAAAAAAAGATAATTACCATTTTGAAACTTTCATTTTGACACAACGACATTTTTTTATTATTGAACCGTACTGTATTTCCGCTTAATATACTCATTCGTAAAACATGTTACTGTACCAACATTTAATATTATAATTATTATACCCTATAGTAAAATAAAAACAGCATCAGCGAAACATTAATTCATGAAGCAACATTTTCTTACTTTTCATTGTTTTGGTGTAAATCGCTCATCTTAACTTCAGTTAATGCAGTATTGAAAAATGATTTCGCTTGAAACTCATTTTAGAAACATGTTAGAAATAATTGTGTTTCCAAGTGATTGAAACTTTTGGGCAGATTTCTGAGCTTTAATACATAAATTCTGAAACAAACTCCTCCCAAAAAAAAAAAACATGCTTTACACTATTTACATAAAGAAAAGCATCTTGAAACATGTTTTGCTTCACCAAAATCCCTGAAACACTTTATGTTTCCTACGGTACCTCTAAACTTTATTCTCCCTCTTAAAATAATGTTTGTGATTTTCCACGTTAACTCGATGTCTCTTTTGCTGTTTCGCTCGGGCGCGTTCGAAGGAGCCTCATTTATCGTGCGCTACTCGCGTTCTTTCGTTTATTACGTGCTCATTTAAAAATCATTACTACACTATTAATATTAATAAAGCCTTTGTTCGCGCGACCTAGTAACAAAAATGTGTCTTTTGTGCGCGCGCCAATTATTTCCGGTCAGCGCGCATTGCTCTTCCGGTTGCCGTTTCTTATCTCGTTAAATCCCCAATCGTCTTTCTTTTCAATCGCGACCTCTTCGATGGTATCGGTTGATTATTGAAAAGGAGGCGTTGGATTAGGATCATAGGAGGAGGAGGAGGAAACAATTAGATCAAATTTCTAATTTGGGTTTGTGCTCGGGTTTTTCCCTGCTCGCAATTAATTTACATAACACATGTATATTTAGGTTGTGGTATGTGTTCCAACACAGTTTACAGTAGAAAATAAACCGACGGTTTCAGGTACTGTACGAGCTTTCTAACGTCAAACGTGATCCAATTTCCCAGTGACTTAACATTGCTGAACGAAATAAAAAATAAATAAATAAACTCTTAGCTCATATTATTTTTTTTTTTTAAGTGTTTGTTTTGAAATGCAGATCATAGAGTTCAAAGTTTGCTTTTTTTTTTCATAAGATTATGAAGACACTACAAGCCTCGGAATAATTAATGAACTTTAATGGAAATACAGTAACTTTTTTGTATTCAAAATTCGTTAATAAAGTCTCAAAACGATTTTTTTTTCTTCGTTATTATAAAATTAATTATGGAAAAAGTGGTTTTGGAGATGTTGATGCGCACCTACAGTAGTTTATATGTGCCTGTCGAATGACTGGCTTCCTCCTAGTAACAATAATAAAGAAAGTAACGAGCCTAAAAATAGTGTGAGTTAACCACTCGTAATAATAATTATTCGATGCAGTGCCGGATTAAACTCTGATAGGCCCAAAACAAAAATATTTTAGGGTCTTGACCGTCCTATAGATGCAAAACTTAATTTGATTCTCCCCCCCCCCCCCCCCCCCCCAGCTTCCCTACCCATCTTACAAAATTAAATTAATGTTATGTCTAATTTTCACGCTTTCCTCTGCAAAACTTTTCTTTCCAAGTAACTCAATTTTTGGGAAAATCAACTTTAAAAAAAGAAAAAACCCTTGCCCCTTAAAAATGCGGGTCCTACGCATTTTGTCTAGCTAGGCCATGATCCGGCGATGATTCAGTGAACGATTAACGGAGTGAATTTCTCCCGAAGACTTAACTCGCCATCTTCTCTCATTCGCATAAAAAGCGGCTTAACTCTGTTCGATCATCTCTCTCTCCCGGACTTAAGCCGCCATAAACCACCCACAATGGGACATGTAATTATCGAGAAAGGATATTTAACGATTGTGAAAGTCCATCTATATAAAATTAGAAACAGGTTTAGCGTTGACCGTAGCAGCAGTGGGTGGGTAGAATGGGTTTAGTCCATGCAGCGACAAAATAAATATGTCAAATCGAAGAATAATTTGTGGGGAATTTCTATTCATTCGCACCTGCTTCCACTGATCTAATACAATACCAACGTCTAGGGACCCATTCTATTCTTTTAAAGGCCCAGCTCAACGCGTGAATGACCTTGAGACGTCAATCAGCGCTCTCGAAATAATTTGTTGAAATCGGAAGTAGAGATAAAAAAAAAAGTTTTTTTGTTTTGATTTCGATTCAAAGTGGTTCATTTATTTCAGTGTCGAAGATGTGTTCGAGAGTGTTGGAGAGAGAGAAAGTGAGATAAGCAGTTGGTGCCGGTAGAGGGCGTTTACACACATCTGCCATGTGTAAAAGCTGTCACATCCAACACACGCAAACTCGTTTTTCTAATCATTTTATAAACAACCTCCACCAAAAAAAAAAAAATAATGTTAGAAACCAAAATTTTAGCTATTCTATTTTTTTCATTATTATTTAAAAAAAAAATAATAACTGCGCTTTCTGTTTATTCATCCTCCGTGACTGGAGAGAAATATCGATCTTGCGTCACTCGCTCAAAACTTCCGGTTCGAAATAAAAGAGAAATTTCACAGACTTTCAGCTGGTTTTTTTTTTTTTTTTGTTTAAATAAATAAATTATTGGAAAAATTTTTAATTTTAGATGAGGAAAATTTTACCAGTCAAGACTAACTAGAAAGCGGATATTGAACGGTTTAATGAGGTTTCTAGTATCTAATTTTAACTTTTTTTTTTGGTTTTCAAACTTTTCTTTTAACACTCTTTAAATTAGTATATCAAGCGACTAAAACTGCTCATTTTTATATAGCGGTTTTTATGTTTTCGCAATTTATTCAAGCGATTAAAATGGAGCATTAATGACGCTTTATGAGGTTAACTCTCCATTATGAAAACATAATTACTAATCGAAGAATTAAATTTGCATTTTTCGACTACATTAAAAATCGACTAAAATAATACCTATAATCCCTAAAATTGTATTTTTTACCAGCGCACAAAAATGTAATTGAAATTGAACTAAAAAACTTACCTCGTATCGATGCTGAGGAGTTGGGAAACGGTGGGATTGGAGTGAGGATGCTCGCTCCTGTACTTGCGCTGCGGATGATCCGCCGGAAGTGAATGCACGTCGGGTCGGGGGAACTGTAGCATTAAATCGACCAGATCGGAAAAGTCTTCCTTGTGCTCCGACCGTCCTCCACCGTCGTCCTCGCCGCCGCTGCCGTTGTTGATGGCGTTGTAAATGCCGCGCGGTTCATCGTTGTTGTTGTCGTTGACCACGAACTTGTAGTGACTAGGGAAATAGTGCTGTTCGTGGTTAATGTTGAGCGGGAAGAGGAGCAGGTGCTGCTGTCCTTGGATGACGGCGATGAAGAGCGCGGCCGACGCCAGCACCCCGCAACACAACACCACGCGCTCCCGCAATTTCATGCCACAACAACACCCACTGATCCCTTTACGAGACTTTTTAAGGATAATAATAATTAAAAAAAAGATAGTAAAAATAAGTTTAAAATAGGCGCTCGATTTAAAATTAATAATTATTATTAACTTTTTATTTTTTTTACCGGTTACGTAATCTTACCGGCGCGTTTGAAACGCCGTAATTTCATGTTCATTCGGCCGTCGGTGCCACCGAAACACTGCACTTTGCGATTTACAACACTTTAGAATTAAATAAAATCATCGAAATTTTATTTTAAAACAAGTCTTGAACCGTTTTTTTTTATATACAGTTATTATATAAATTTTTCCGCTATTTCAAGTCCCGCAATGTTTTTTCTTCTTCTTTTGAATAAATTTTATCAAATTAAAATGAATTTAAATTGTAAAATAAAACAAAAACTTGGATTTTCTTTCACTTAATAATCGCTTTTATTATTATTATTTTTTTTTTTTTTAGATTTTGTAAAGGTGAACGTACGCGTGATTTACCGAGGATTAGTCGTTGGCCGCGTGAGGAGCCGTGTTGGGCCGCTCATCTCCTGCCGCGATGCACCTGCCAAACGCCGTGTGGACGCGAGAGAGGAAGAATGTGCGTGCGATACGCGTTTATGCGCGACCTAATGAAAGGAAGGCGGAGCTTGGGGGCTTACGTCACGGCGCACCTGGTGACCAACTGCTGGCACGTCAATTTCATCCACGCTCTACACATAATATTTACATTTTTCTCGTCTCGTTTCCACATGATTTATGCTTTTTTTTTTTTTGACTTTCGCAATAATTTCAGTTCGAATAATAATGGGAGAAGGGATATTAATAATAATTTCGTGTCCCGCGTGCAATTACAACAGTTTTACCGGTACATTTGAAAAACAAATTCAATGTTTATTTATTCGTTGTTTTTTTTTTTTTTTTTCTTTTAAATTTATTAGCTCTATTATTTCGGATGCAATTAATATTTTTCTTTAACTACTACGTCGTTTTAAATGGGGAAAGGGTTTGAAATTGACTGATCTTAGGTTATAATTAATGTTGTTGTTTTGTTTTTTATTATTTATTTCTTTTAGCATTATCAGCAACATCTTTTTCCTGGATTATTTTCAGTAATAATATTGTTTGAAGGTGTTCTTCAATTACAAATCTAATTTATTTAATTATTCTTATGGTGCTTAACAGTGAATTTTGGCTCTGCTTTTTAGACTATCTTATCATTACCGTAACCTACCTGTTAAATGAGGTATAATATTTTTCTTGCCTTACTGAAAATTGTATGGATGTTTTCTTGTAAGGTTTTCCATGGAAATACGTTTTACACTGTACATTTTCTCTAGAAACAAAATTGTTTACATTGCCATAAAATAAACATATATTTTGTGTTGCCAAATTTTAAGCCATTAAAATTCATTTTTAAATCCAGATTTAAAATCATTTTAAAACTCCTTAAAATTTGGAGGCCCGGGTCAAGCTCTTTGGGGGCCACATTTTATAACTGGCGGATAGCCAATTTTTTTAAATAAGTGCCCAGGAACAACGCGTTATCCGATTTGAATGGCGCAAACGTTGAATTGTAAGCAACATTACCGGTCCTAGAATTTGGGGATTTAATTTAAAAAAATGAATTTTTAGTAAAGTGTTCCAAAATTATTTATGTTTGAAAATTATGTAAGTTTTAAATTAATTATTTACTTTAAAAAGTATGTAAGCTTGAAAGCTTTCTATGCTGCAAACTGAATGCGGCTGATGCAGCTGGCTTATTGAATGGTTTATAGATAGCAAATGAGACACACAAGTTCAATTAAAATTTAGAACTACTGTAATTCCAAATGGTGAGCACATATCTAATGTCTACAACTTACATTCTTATTAAATGTTAGTTACATTTTTCTTTCATAGTTATTACATTGTTATCGGAGGGTAATACTGCTTAAATAAGTGCGAAAGAGGTACCTAGGTCTAGGCTGCTTTTCAATGTGTAAATTTTAAGATGTTTCATGGATTGTCAATTCATTTGGAGAAAATTATTATTGGAAACATTTGAATGAATTTTCAATAGGAGTCTTAAAGAGTTCTTAAGAGTCTATAGGATTATTAAAGAGTTTTTCTGTAAAATGACAAAAAATAATTGGCATCTTTACACTTGTTGAATTACTTTTTACAACAAAATGGAATTGGTCAAAATTATCTCAAACACACACCCTGTATGTAATAGTATGGATTTGCTTCTGCTTTTAAAACGATGAAGTAGGCTTTTTCTTTTGAATATTTTGCCTATTTTTAAGCTAATTTCTTTCCGCCAATTAATTGGTCGTTTGGAGTAAGGTGGCGCTTGACTAAGTTCCGAGAACTCATTTCCATTTTCTCCAGATAATCCTTTTTCTTAAGAGCGCTAATTGTCGCCTACCGCTACAAATTTCAATAGTTTTGCGGAGAAAAAAACGAAGCGATGTCGCAGCGTCTTATTTTTCTTCCATTTTTTTTTCGGCGGAAAAGTAGGTGTGTCGCGTGTGGTGAGCTGCTGGTGCGAAGAAAGTGCTGATTCAGAAATTTTTTCGAAGGAAAAAGAAGACTCCTCATTGCGGTGTCTGGTCGCACTTCCGTCCTATGGGTCGTTCAACCTGTGCAGAGCGCGTGCCACAAGCGAGAATTTGTTCGCTTCCCTGTCATAAATATATAATTGCTATCAAATGGTGTTTTTTTTTTTAATTTATTTTTTAGGTGGCGAATAAAAAATGTATTTATTTATTTGTTATTCATCTTTCGCATTTTCGCGAATACAGTATTGAAAAAATTGACCTCATTTTTATTGCTAAAATATTGAATTTCATGTTTTATGTTAGCAAAAAAAAAAAAAATGAATGAAAAAATGGTGGATAGGCAATATTTTTTATGCCTTCTACATTTCATTTTTTTGTTGTTATTTTTGACATTTACGATTCACATATTTCATCAAAATGGCGTTTCGTTTCAATTCATTTTTTCAAATTTATGCATTTTTTTAATTTTGAATTCTGCAGGATAATATTACAGTAGGCTACATGTATTTAAGTAATAATAATTATTATTTTTTGCATGTAAAATGAAATTCAAAGGAAAATATCTTAAAAATGTATGTCATTAATTAAATTGCTTATAAAATTGTACTCGTATTTTGGTAAAATAAACAAAATAATTGTCGTATAATTTATTTAATATTTATAATCAAATTGAACGATCGATTCCAAAACCAATTATCGAAGTAGGCCTTTATAATCTATTTGATTGCAAATGGTCCCCTCTTTTTTTTCACCTCCCCCCTCTATTAGCCAATTGGTGTATCGAACTACTAGATCTGACACTGAGAAAACGATAGAAATATGCCGGAAGAGCGCTTTTGTAATTTTGTAAATAGAAAGAGACAACTTTGAATGGGGAAAAAAATTAAATTAATTGTGCAATCGATACATTTTATATGAGAAATAATTACATGTATTGGCATTGTCACATGTTTCAGGAATTAATTGCTATTCGGAAATCTTTAATTAGATGCAGTCGTAAATTAAAATGGCGAATAAAGGAGTGTTACGGTTTGAAAGCACCGATGATAATTTTGATGAGTTGAATCTCAGGAATTTCCAATTTTTGTCTAGATCGGCCAAAGTTTTTTTTGGGGCGCTCGAAAAAAATATTGTTGGGCTCCTAATAATAAAATAAGGCTCGTAAAATATGACTGCCAGAAACAGAACACAATTTCGGCACTGAGCGACTTCCCACACTGCACTGGCAATTTTTCACATTATCACCTGCCAAATGACGATTTTTTTTTTAAATGAATAAATATTTTAGAAACAAATGTACCGTAGTGTATTAACAATTTTTTTTAAGGAAAATTAACCATTTTATTTTTAAGGAAATTGACAAACATTGTAGGAAAATTCGTCATTTTGAAAAATGAAGAAGTGTTTCAAAAAGTTTTGAAATTTTAAGATTAATAATATACTTTCTAATACTGTATACTAACAAACCTAAAACATTACCAAATTTTTAAGTAAATTAAGAAATCTTTTTGGAAATTAAACAAAACTTCCTATTTTTTTTTCACCAAAAATACTAAACTATGGTTTGGCGATGGCTAAATATAATAACATTTTTGACCTTAGAAATCTTGCAGTGCTTAATTAAATCGATCAATAATAATTTTTATCGAATTTATTATTTCCATACGATCTTATTATTTTTACTCTATATTGAGTGACTCAATTCTTGAATTTATTACTCCAGACCCCAGAGCCTCGTTTCATAATGAATTACAAATTTACATTATTAGCAATAATTAAATTCCATGTATTCTGATCATAATAACCGCAAATTAATGCTGACCATTTTTCAGCAATGTTTCAATTTTTCAGCCAAGTTATTTGATTTTTAAGCTAAAAATCTTGAAAACTTTCCATGTACATGAGTCGTCAGCCATATAATATGATAGCGTCGACCCCGTGACGCTGGTTGAGCACCGGGGACGCCGGAGATAGGCAAGATGACTGACAAAGCCAGTCGAACGTTCAATTATTATTATTTATTCTCCCTCGTTTTATTATGACGAGCGAGCGAATGAATTATCGTAATAAGCTTATTGTCCGTGTTTTTGAGGACATAAACTTGATTCAAAATTAAACAGAGCAAGGACACCGCCAATATTATTAAATTATTATTAAATAATAATCATAAAAATGCGGCTCGAAGTGACGTCAGACGCAAGGCCACATTTAATCCTCCTTCTCCCCCCCCTCTGCTCTTTCCTCCTCATCACCCACGTCACCACGTCGTTTTTCACGTTTTCCAACAATATTTACGAACCAATTTGATGAGAAACATTTTTTTTTTTTTGTTTCGCGACTTAATTAACTTTTTTTTTTAATTAATTTTTGATTTATCTTAATTTTATTCCTTCAATTATTATTAAACAAATATCGCCGAAATATAATATAATTTTATAGCCCGCACATGCGGTGCCCAACCCTAGTTTAAAAACCCACCCGCAATTAAATAATTGCGAAACCTGGTTGGGGCCGCGTGTTTTTCCAAAATGTTATTGGCTGCATTCAGTGGCGCACACAGGACTGCTTTAATAGGGAGGGGGTAAAGGTTGAAATATTTTTTTAAACTAATCAATATCAGTCAATTAAACTAGTCACGTTATGAGATAAATTACATAACGTTAATAATTACTCTAAAAAAAAAAAGAAAATAAATATAAGAAAAATTTCCATTACAATTTTCTGGCAATCTCGGGGGAAGGATGGGGAGGGGGGGGGGATAAGAGAAAGTAAACTCCGATTCCCTCCTAATTGCGCCACTGGTTATATCAGCCTAGGCTTTTCTTAACTCATTATTATGTTCAATTTTTAATTCTGACAGTTTTGTAGCAGTAGATGGTAAATGACATTTACCGTAATGAGACAACAATCTTATGCATTATAATTATAATACAGACCATAGTTTAAAACGTTGGTTCATTTTAGGAGAGATAAAACATTACTCGTAGTCTTTACTAAATATAGCTGACCTTAGGATGACATAAAAGTCCACAGTCTGACATAATAAGGGTAGACGGCGTTTGGAGAACCAAAATATCTATTAGCGTAGCTCAAAGAATTTTATTATGTCCTAAAATGAGTTTAAGTTCCGCTTAAAATGATTTTTTAATGACTTGAAGTGCATAAAGTGCTACTAAGGAGCAGTTGTCCCTCCCGCTAAACCACTGCTACGCTTCAGATCAACGTTAATTTATCCGGCTTTGCACGTGCATGTGGAAAGACACACGCGCACGTGAAGTGACAAGAAAGCAGTTTTGCGCTCGAATTTAATAATATTTCGCCCTTAAATTTGAATTTGTTCAACATCTTTGACGCCATGCAGTATTAACACGAAAAATATGGAGTGCTTTGAAGGCGAGTAAAACAGCGCGGTACTTTTGTCCCATACCTTTATTAATGTGTCGTTGCGCGGTAAATCGGCCCTACGCATCCAGTGCGCACGCGCGCAGATAATTGATTAATCAATCAGAAAATACAAATAACATTCTACTTTTCCTCCCAGTTACAAACGAGGGGACACTTTACAGTTTCGGAAGTGGCGGAGTGACGTCAAGCCTTCCCCCCCGGGAGCAGTGACGTATTACGCCCGTTGCTTAGATTTATCATTTTCTTAAGTGAATGTTGAAAGGTGGACGTGTTTAGAAAGTGTTAGGACAACTGCGCGTGCGTTTGTCGGGCGTTTGGTCGCTGCATTTTGTGAAACGATTAGCGGCTCGGCCTTGACATAACTTGTCTTAATTAAATCAATAAGTATATTAAAACGTTTAATTATATTTTCGTTTAGCGCAGCAGCACTTACAGTGCTGCGTTTGATTGACGGAAAAAGGTCACTCGAAGCTGATCAATCGAGACCTATGAGTAGGGACGCACAAAGTGACGCGGCTCACTTAAGGAAAATAATTATTATTATCACTCATTGTGTTCAATTCTTCGTTATGGAGAACTCGACTCGTAAAATAACAAACACGAAAAGGCACGAGCTATACTCGTATAATAATAATAATTTTATAAAAGCGCACTCAATCAACTCGAAAAAGCAAAATAAATGATCTCTCCCACTTCCCCGAATCCTCTAAGCTCTTAAGAGAATGCTCAAACCAGATTGCTGCGAGTGATTCCTGTCAAAAAGAGCTTAGCCGAATAGGTTCCACCAAAACCTGATCCACAGCGAAGCGCATTTTTCTAAATCACATCTACATTCTCGTATTTTTTGAAGTTTAATCTCTTTAACTATTCAACGAAGAGTTGGAGAGGTGCTAAATCCAGATTGCTGCAAGTGATATGAGTCAAAAGTGGTTCCACGAAATCTTGATTCGCGGTGGAAACATACGATTCATTGCGATTTTTAAGTTCAGGAAAAGCTACATTATGTAAAACAATCTGTAATGTATTATTACAGCTAGTCTAGCATTTTTCGTGAACTTGTAGAGTACGGTATTGCATCATAAAATGTCATGATAGCGCGTAAAAACTCGCAGTAGACTTAACACGTACAGTCTAATTTAAAAACAAAACCAACAAAAAAAAAAAATATTACGATTGTTTTTATTTTCCTCGATTAAACATTCCCCAGTTCTTTCTTTGAGCCTATAGCTTCGAAAAACACGCCGAGTGAAGCGTCACCCGCTGTTACGACCTACGTAACCTATGTTATTGACACTCGTCACCAAACACCGTTTTGTTTACCATTCTCTAGAAAAACTTGTTTCTGTTTGCTTTTACTTTTCGTCTCCTTCGCACCAACCACGTTGAACAACGCTTGAATTAGCTAATCGAATTCGTGTAACATCTTAATTAGCAGACTCCGATTTCGTAATCTGTAATTGAGATCACGATTCCTCCTACATCCGCTTCCGCTCACGATCTTATGAAAGGCTAGGCCCCCCCCCCGTGGAAAGAGGGATAAGATCCGTTAAGTTTACCTGCTTAATTACGACAGCAATAATTATAGTTTTTTACCAACAACCCACCCTGCCTTTGGTGAATTATACGCTCGTATTTCATTTTAAAATACAGTAGCCTGTATAATTTTTAATCTGATACTATAGCATCAGCCTTATTGTATTGAAAAACTCTCCATTGTAAGAACCCCCATTGCATTGCGATTTTCAATAATTTCATAACTAACCATTTTAATTTTTGTTTTATTGTAAAAAAAAAAAAAAAAAATTCCCAATGTAACATTGTTGACGTCAATTTGCCTTAAACCCCCGCCCCCTTGTTTACAAAAGTCAATTTTATGCACTGCATTTCCTGCACTTCCCCCCCCCCCCTCTTCCACTTCTCAATTTAGTTGATGCATTGAATGGACGACCCCTCTTGGAAGGTGAGCGATATTGTTTTTGGTTGTATTAGTATTAGTCATTAGATTTTAGCGAGGCGTTTGGAGTGGAATAAAAATGGTTGAGGGATTTCGCTACTGTTTTTCCGAGTGCTCTATCCCTTATAATAGCAAACGCTCATCATAAGGCGTACAGGTGTGTTAGTAAGTCAGTCCCAGGTGGCGCGCTCCATTCTTTCACTTTGAATGAGAGAGGGCGGCCGCACCGCTCTCTATGAACAATACGTAAAATGCACCTGCGCACATCGATATAGAAAGATAGTCAAGGAGTGAGAGAGAGATAGGAGTGACGTTCTCTGGTGGCTCAAGGTCGCCTCACTCACGTTTATTAACAAAAAAAAAAAAAAAAGTGATTTATGACGTCATTTCTCAAGTTCAACTACCATCATTTTTCCACCAGAAGATTATTAAAATGTAAAAATACGAATAATCATTATTTATTATCGATCAATAAAGAACTACATTGATAATCTTATGAAGAAAATTAATAAAGTACAAGTCATGTAGCCTACCAGTGATGTACTTAATTTATACTACTACAGGATTATTATTTTATATAAGTTTATGCTAAGTACTTGTTATTTTATGGTTAAAATGATAAATGATAGCATTGCATTTTTTTATTAGTTATTAGTTTGCATTTATTATTGACCGACCTATAGGGAACTGATTTTTTCAACGAAGCAAAGGTCGAGCACCATCTTTCGACATTTAACATAGTTTCCTATGGTAAATTACGCCTCGCTTTAAATCCTTTCACTCAAAAACTGTTTTCAGTAACAACGTACTGTATTTAAGATTCAAAGCCGTGTCTAAGTAGCCTATATGTACACTGCAAAAGTTACCTAATTTTCATAATATGATGGCAATTATTTATCTTCTTCTTGGCACGTTCTTTACAGCGTTATTTCCTTCAAACTCTTTTTTTTTTTTTTTGACAAAATAAATACCGTAACTCATAATTAATGTATGGAGCAGGGACCCTGCCCTACCCACTCAGCGACACCGGGTAGACTAAGCACAGACTGAGGCGCTATTGACATAACAAACACGCGCCCTGTAATAAAATATTTCGTACTTGTTTAAACTTGGAAGGAATGGAGTGACCTTATTCAGTTATGTTTACCTAATTAGAGGCGTGTGACGTCACCACTGTTTATTTTCATTGCGTTTTGTTAAAGTAAAAAAAAAAAAAATGGTGCGGTAAAAAATAAAAAAACTTGCGTCTTATGTAAACGGATGCGGTTTAACTTGGGAATTTGCATAATTAACTCCGGGTGCACAAGGTTTATTAACTGGTCACGTGTTAGAGTATGTGGGCGGGGCGGGTATCATGTAGTTGAGTGATGACAGCTTCATCCATCATCTTATCTATTATCGCCTTAGAAAGATGTAGTGTACAGTAGGTGACAGGGGTCAACGGATTGCCAATCATCCGACTGACGTCAGCCAAATGCTTGCTGGGATTCAGAGCCCAAATAAAAGTTTTGCCCAGGGCCTTAAATGAAGTGGTAGTCATGTTAGTTGTAACATTAAAAATGCTTAGTAAATTCACAATAAAAATTAATTTCACAATAATTATTATTATTATATTGAAACTAATTTCTCAATACAATTAATTACAGCCTCACCAATTTATTAATGCGGCTAAACGCGCTGTACAGAAAAAAAATTGTAAATATAATTAATTTAATACAATTCTTGACAGATGAATTTCTTAATATCTCAAAATTCAAATAGAAACAATGAAGTTTTCTCCAATACACTACTACTGTATCCAATGTACTACTGTATATCATAAATTATTATTAAATTTGAATGGATAGAAAGAAATGAGTCAACTTCATCTGTTAAAATTTAAGTTTTAATACGAACAGTTTTCTTTCAGATTTTTTTTTTAAACTGAATTTTATATTTTAATAACTTCCGGTTCAACAACAGCAAAGAAATAAAATTTTGTTACAAAGAAAACTGCTCGTAAACTGATGATTCCTGTTGATGAAGTTCACAGACTTTTTTTCGCCCCAGTCAACTGTATGATACCGTAATGTAATATATTGGATGATATCGGTAAAATTGTTGAAAACTTTTATAATGATTAATTATTAAACATTAGAGATAATTATGTGAAATAAAGTTTGCCTTACTTTTGATTGAACCAACGTGTAAAATAACGTTTTCTGTACTTAAATAACTTCAATTTTTGCCACGATTTTCTTATTTTAGTTAATTTCACGATACTATAATAATCTCCTTCTTCCAATATTGTACTTCTTATTACGCAATTAACATTCTTTTATTTATTTGTTTTCTCACTACGGTATGTAACTTGTAATAAACGTCCCCGGTCCCTGTAACCCCTCCCGGATACTCAAATAAAAAACCTAAAAAAAAACATTTCATAAATTTTTAATTACATAATAAGTATTATATAATTAACATCCTATTAATCTTAATACTGTATAAAATACTTCATTTTAAGTTTACAATAAAAAAGATAAAAAAAAAAAACATTTTAAAAAGTTGTATACAGAAAATAAAACACTGGTGGCGCCATCTAATGGAGGGATTACTGACCAGTAACTGTTGTTTACCTTAAGTTTCGCGCAAAGCCCGCTAAACGTCGCTATTACACAAACTACTTTACTGTACATGAGAGAGAAAATACATCTATGACGTATCGACAGGAAAGTTTATAAAATGAAAGCGCGGAAGAATTAGAGAGATAAAGTTAAGATTGCACTAGTATCGAGAAATATACTATGGAATATCGAACGTCCACACGTGCGTCACAATCAATTAAGGCAATGTTGCGGGGCACATTGCACAAGTACACTCGATCATTCAAAGCACAAATATTTAGGAACCGATTTCGCTTTGGCTAGATCGGCCTGTCAATAAACTGGACATCGGGGTGGCATTATTATTTCAAAAACGGTCACTTGTAAAATTGCGATAAATCATCCACTTAAAATATTTAAGTGAAACCTCTCGGTGAGACCACTTCAAATTGATCCCTCCAATAATTTTCAGATGTTACTACTCCTTCAGGAACTGACCACCAATTTTAAGTAACATTTGAAATGGAGATCCCTGTTTCAAAACCACCGATAAATGCTGGGCAGCAAGCTTACTGCACACTCTTAAAGGATGATTTTATGAGTCAACACTGCATTGTTGTTGGGTAATGGATTTCCAATCAAAAAATATTAAATACATTTTTCGCAGCATGTGCGATAATATCAAAATAATATAACACTCGGTATTTTTTTTTTAAAAACAAAAACAAAAAAAAAACATTTTATTTGAAGACCACTTTTAGTCAGTTCCAAAGGTGGTCTTAATATGGCGATTTCCCTGTATTTTACGTCGGCTAAAACAAGTTTTGAAAGCCCGTTTGTCGTCATTTCCGATTAGTAACTTTATTGCTAATGAATTTTAGTTTGATTCACGATTTTTTGCGAAGAATGAGTAAAAGAGAGACCACGATGACGTAAGGCTGAGGTGAGCCGAAGGCGGAAGTTGAGTTGGTGGGCTGACACCCGATGTCGTAGTAACGATCGAGCGGGGTGAAGTTCCTCTTCGATCCGTCTTCCGAAATGCACGTGTTATTGAGCGCCCGCGTGTTGAGCTTGCACAAGCTCAAACGCCCCGGGGCAGAAGCCAACGGACAGGGCAAAGCGTTTCTGGAAAAATCGACGGTGCGATTGCTCGTCCACTTGAATAGTCCGACGAAGGCGTTATAGTGTCCGTTGCGGATTTCGTTTCCCGTTATTCGTACGTTTTTGGTCAATGAAAAAGCGGAAAAGGCGTTACTTAAGGCGTTTATGATCGTAGAGTCGATAATTTCCGCCTCTTCCACCACACGACCGCTTATCGGTTCCTCCTGCAGCGCGCTGATCCTGGTGTCGACCACGCTAAACAAGCGATTATCTTGTCCCACGTCGATCGCCTTCGACGACCAAGTGAAAATCCGAGCATTTTTTATGATAAATTTTCGGTTATTGACGAGAGTAAAAGAGTAGGGTAGCAGGTCTTTGATGAACGTGTGCTCGATGCGTACTTCCGTAATTCGCGAAGGCACGATATCCGGTTTGGTCAACGTTTTCGGCAAGCATTCCATCTTGACAACTTCTCCCACGTTTTTCAGCAGCAAAAGGTCGACGCGATTGACCGGAAAAAGCTCATTGAGGTGCAGATCGTAGATCTTATTCACGTTGACGAACTCGATGCGCTCGATGACCGAAGCAGCCGCGACGACGTTCGAGCTCAGCTTTCGGTTCTCCACCTGATGGTAGAGGTGAGTGATGTTGAAGAAGCGAATGTTGCGGGGCGCGTCGGGCATGTAGACGTCGCCGACAAAAGTGACGTTGTGGCAGTCGGAGACGGTGACGTTGGTTACGAACTCAAAGGCGTTGAACGTCATGTAGAGACCCGAGGCTTCCGATGGAATTTTCGGGTCGCAGCTGCATCGCACTTCCCCCGGATGGTGTATCTTGCAGTCGCCAGAGATAAGAGACACCGCCGCCGACAGCAACAGCAACGCCGCAATTTGAAACATCGTCGATTTCCAACAGAATTTTCTTTAAAAACAGTATAAAAAGTTAATCGAAAGATGGAAAGTAGATGGATAATGATGAAAACATTTAAAGAACATTACAGACATACAAAAAATAAATTAATTAATTCATTAAAAACAGCTGAACAAGGTACATGTGCGATTAAAGATAGCGTAGAAAGCAGCTGAAAATAGCAGAATAAAATTGAAAATAGCAGAATAAAATTGAAAGCAGCAGAATAAAGTTAAAAACAGCAAAAAAAGTATTAATTCAAAATAATACTCCGATTATTATAATAATTATAGATGGAGAAAAAGGCGGTGGCGGGGTAACCCTACACAAGAGCCAAAAACGTAAATAATGCTACTAAGGATGCAATAAAACATTCTAAAAATAATATTGAAAACAACAAAACGGATATGAAAATTAAAAGAGCAAGAAGATTAAGAAATGATTAAAGTCAACATAAATTTAAACTTCATAATTAAAATTAATAATAATAAAGTGCGCATGCGCATTATACAGCGTAGGCCTACCTGTTGATACGTTCGATGTTGTGTGCACAATTCTCTCTTTTTTTTTTTTAATAAGTTTTACGACACGTAAAAAATAACACACACTCAAAAAAAAAAAACAAACTTGTTCTCGCGCAACGATTGAAATTCCGAGAAATGCTTCGATGCAAATAATTAAAAGACCTTGAGTCGGTTAGAAAATATTTTGATAATGACGTCACCTAGCCGGAAATTTCGTCGTTACTATGATAAGTGTTACAAGTGTGTCGAGGATATAATAAGCAGGCGCTGTGACGACCGAACGAGGACGGCATAAAAATCACCTCTTCCCGTTAAAAAATATCAACATTTTTTTTTTTTTTCAATGGCTTCAAAAAGTTTGTTAAAAATACTGCACGAAATATTCATTCGAATGGAGGTCAATAATAATTATTATTGATTTTTCATCCAAACTTTTAAAAAAAATAAAAATAGAAGAATAAGTACAACTAGGGATTATCGAGCCGCGTGAGATCGTAACACCCGCGGCATAAAATGTTGTAACATCAGGTAAAACTTTTCAACAATAAAACAGAAGTAGTCTTGGAAATAAGTAACTTCCGTTTAAATATGGTTCATTAAATCGGAAGTTCCATCACTTTTTTTTTTTTTTTAAAAAAAAAAAGATGTTTAAGACGCGATATCTTCAGCCACCTGAGGTCATATCACTCGCGGCAAGAATGTTGACAGCTCCGGTGAAATTCTTTCCACCGTAATTTGTTTTCCTTTTTTTCTTCTTCCTTTAAATAAAATGAACGCCGTGCATAATCAAATCAAAAATGTTGTTGTTGTTTTAAAGGCAGCGTATAGATTTGAATCCGAGAAAGTGCTTAAAAGGATTAAGCGGAAGTTCCACCACTTTCGCGCACATTTGGTTGTTTTTCTCCTGTTTGGAAGCGTGTGCAGCGAAAATACGGTAATGAAGAAAAAGTTGTGTACGAAGCAGCAGATCGCTGATAAGGTGAAAATAGAAACCGAGGATGCGAATGGTGAAATGTATCCGGGTGACGTCATCGCCCGGAAAAGCGCGCGATTTAACTTCCTTCCAAGAAAAAGTCTACTGCAAAAGCAACGTAAAAAAAAAGAAATAAAAATTAAATAATAATTTTTAGACTTTCGAAATATTAATGATTTTCTTATTTTAGGTCAAACTAATACACATTATAACATAACGGGGAAAGCATTTTGCTGTTACAATGCATTCATGAAAATGACTCAAAAGTGTGACGGTGATTACGTGGTAGGTTACTTGACACCGAAAGTTGATAGAAAAGTTGGCTTAAAAGCTGATAAAAGGAATTCTCAAATTTTAACTATTTCTTTCTTCTTTGAATTTTGTTCAATAAAATTTATTATTGCGGAATTCATTTTCGATTTGCACTAGAAATTATTATTCACCCATTGCATATAGGCTAAAGATCACAGTAGTTTAATTTAAAATAATTATTTTACTAATTTTGAACTACTGTATTTGTAAAAAGTTTATAAGGTAATGTTTTCTTTAATAAGCAACTACAAACAGTAAGTTTTCAATTCTCACCAAAGCAGGTGATTCCTGTACTTTTTCGAACGGTTATAAGCATTTAGACCAGTGCTTGATTGGTACTTTAGAGTCGAAGACTGGTCTAAGCTAATTTTAACTAATCAAAATTAACTAATTTTGTCAAAACAGTTTGAAGAGTGAGAAAGGAAAGAGAGCACCAAAAATATTTTTTGCTTCCAGATCTAAACTTTATATTGTACAATGTACAGGGTGTCGTATTATACATCCAACGTTGAATTTGGTACTACCAGACTCCAGTTTCCTTATACCAGGTAGTCATTTATTTACGTTTTTAATAAAAATGAAAATTAAATTTTTAATTACCAGGGCAGGGGAGAGCTTTTAATGAGGTTGAAAGCAAGTTAGCTGCCATTTTATCGTCGTGATCCAAAGTTGACTGCTTCTTCTCAATCGCGCTCTTGATCTGTTATGAACATAGTACAAGTGGCATTAATTTTATTCATTATGTCTTATACAAGGTGATACATTTATTACCTCACAGCCTCGCATTTAACATTTTTATTAACGCAACATTTCTGTAATAAAGCCAAATTAATGCGTTTTATGGAGATTAAAAACAATAATTTTACAAAGGCAAAGATGTGAATTTACCAAGTTTTTTTCTACTTTGAATAATAATTATGGTATGTTTTTTTAATTAATACTCCAAGTTTTATTTCTTTTTTTCTTTAGAAAAATTTATAGTTTCTTATTATTTTCTTGCTTACGGTATAATTTATTTTCAATTTTATTATTTTTTTTGCTTGTTACAGAAATGGTTCTGGTCCATGTTTTTCCTATAATTCAAAGAGGCTCCAATCCACTCGCATTATGAGGATTCTACTGTATTACTATTGTGCAATTAAAGTGGAACTTATAACAATTAAATATACTTCAGAAGCAGTTCGGATTAACGAGATGTCTCTATAAGTCATAGGTCTACTGTCAGCTGTTCCAATAGAATCCCACTTATCCAGGTTCGACTAATTAGCTAAATGAAAAACGTTCCTAAAAGGGAAAGGCGAAAAACTAAAAAAAAATTTCAAATTTTGTAGAAACAAAATAAATTATAGAAAAAAATAATTAAATATTTAATTTTCGAAATAATAAAAATAATATTAAAAAAAATATTTGTAATAATTATTATAAAATATCTACGGTAACAATTTGGTTACCAGTAGCTAATAATAAATGTTTATCGAATTTGTTGAGGAAGCAGTTGCAGATGGCTTTCTCCGCGCACAAACACGTATGCGCATGAGCCGACCACAATAAGTCCACGATGTCTTTCCGTCCGATAGTACACAAAGCCTTCTTCAGAGTTCGAAGGGTAGAGGTGAGTGGTTGAGAGGCGGCCCAATCGTTGAGCAACCGTCGGCTGCAACTCACCGCTTTCGGCCTGCACTCCAGCTCTTTGATCCTTTCCTCCGCGTAACCTTCAATAATAATAATAATAATAAAACATACTCCTAGGTGTTAATGCACCGCCAGCTTAATTGACTTCGAAGGTAGTAAGTGTATGTTACCTAGAGCCAGCGCCAGGTGTCGCCAGTTGCGGGTGTGGTCATCGCCGAGCATGTTCTCCAAAGTGCGTCTTTTAGAGCGGCACACGTCCCTGAAGAGCTCCTCGCGACTCAGGACTAAACCAGAGATACAATAGAGGTTAACAGGTGGGCAGTGGGAGGACCAAAGCTACTGACCTGAGATCTGGGCGGGTGGAGTGTGGCGGACGGCGGAACGGGGTTTGTTGCGGCGTTTGAGCAGGAAGTAGGCCAAAATAGCCGCCAGCAGAGTAAGCAGCAGGGCGCTGTAGATGGGCCACACCGAGGCCTGCTCCGACTGCTGCAGGAAGTTGAGGTGGGCGGAGTTAGGAGTGGAAGACGACCACCCACTCACTTTTGACCCCCGCTCGCGAGACACCTCTGCAACGCAAATACCATCATTAGATCACTATTTTTATTCAAATTTTAAAAGGATTTATGCAGTGAAATCACAACATGAAATTCAATAGAGAATTTGCGGTTAAGCTTGTCCCGTTATTAAAATATAAATCGAATGACGTCATAAGCATAAGAAAATCAGCCAACGGTCTTAATAGCTTAAAATTTAAAACAGTGGCACGTACACCACATCCACCATTCTACAAACTGATACTCCATTTCCAAAGATTTTTAAGATTCTAAATCTTGATACCTGTAATCATTACAATCTTAAATGCCTCGAAACACCAAGAACGGATGTAAATAAATCAGCCATTTCATCGAATCTAATTAACCGAGAGTAATAGAAAAAGCTTAATTAAAAACGAAGAACCACAATGACATTTTTTTTTTTTTTGTCTGTTCGAATCGTGCAATTAAAATTAATTAATATAATATTTGAAATGAGTCTTTTAATTAAACGGCGTTTCTAAGGGGAGGAGGAATGGCTATTTGTAAGAAGGGGGAGGGGGTAGCGAAACTAATTCGGAATGGAGGTTTTTGTAAAAGCCGAGTCTTGAGAAGGAATTTCTTTTTGAAAAGAAGATGGGTGGCAGTGGTTTGAAAAGGGGTGTGCGAGGAGGGTGCTGGTTTCCGCTTGACTTCGTAATTATGCATTATTGAAAGAGAACACAATAGGACAACTTGAGCGTGTTTTTTTTTTCTTTTTTTTTTTGGTTTAACAATGAGAACACATTACACATTGGGCGGAATGCATAAAGTGAAATTTAAACATTCTCTCCCACCCCCTTCCTACATCTTTTACATCTGATCCCAGGTTAAAAGTAGGGAGAGTGTAGCAACGGGGTTGGTAATGGAGCAGCTGCCACAGGTTTATGCAAAAACATCAATTCAGTACTCGTATAGTGTCGTTATTTCTATCATTATTAAAGTAAAAGTTTGATAACTATTATAAATTTTAATAATAATTTTTCATTTTGTTTATTTCAATCCTATTAATCCACTTATCATTTCTCATTAAATGATCAGCTTAATCCTTCTTAATGATGTTAACATTTTATTTCTTACGCCATTTTTTTCAATATGTTTTATTATTCGCCTATTTATATTATTTTTTTCGTTCAAAAAGTTTATTTACAATTAATTTCATGAAGAAAAAAGATTTAACAAGAAAAAGAAAAAATCGTTCAACATTCAATTAAAAAAGTAGTTATTGCATTATGCCTTCCCATTCAAAACCATGTTAATTAACCGTCTCGTGTAGAAATTATTTAGATAACAAAACTTTGCATTTTTTTCGTGAAAATGGGGAGAGAGAGAGAGAGCGTTACCCACATTTTCATTTTAAAAATATTAATTAGGACAACAAATGAAGCGTCCTCAAGCGGCGCTCTAGGTGGCCCGCCGAATTATACTCGTTGCTTTCATTTACACCTGTTTCGAATAGCATGTAAAGGGTTCTAAATTGTTAAATTAATATAAATAAGGAGGCAATCTGACCCTTCGGGGCTTTCCCTCAGTCTGCTCGACCGAATAAACTCGATTTGGCCAGGAATGGGTGTTTTTGTGTCTGCATTATGTTATTAAGCTTTCATGTAATTTGCGTGTGCGCCGCCCTATCAATCTAGCTATCAATGTCTTAGCCAGTACAGTGTACATGTACTTTTATTTTTTGCTTTATTATAAAAGCATGGAATTAATTTATAATAAAAAAAGGGAAATTTAACTACGGTATATAATTTCAGTTTATGATGTGTCATAGTGTGGATTTATTATACAAAGTTACAAATTAATTTTTCAGCTTTTGGGTAACCAAACTTTTCACTTTCTTCAAAGTTCTTTAATAATTAGCTTATATAAAAAAAAGTTACTAATTTAAAATAAAAATTCATGTCCTGAAGGGCTAAATTTATTCACAAAGTAATGTCTGCTAGTATATGAACGCTCAATCGGTGGTTAACCTAGAGAGTGAAAGAGATGTGGGGGGACCACACAGCCGATGCGCATTCCGTATCACATGCAAAATAATGGAATCACGCAGAGTGACGTCATTATTTTTATAATGGGGAAGCTGAATGAGAGAGACGCGAGGAGTAAGCAACAGGTGGTCGGGCTGTTTCAAGCTTTTCATTTTAATTAAAAACGGAGATTTAATTGGTAATTAGCGAAGAAAATGGTGGGCAAAAATTAAAAGCTTTTGATCAACATTTTTTTTTTATACAGTTTTTAAGATACAGTGTAAAATGAGCACCTGGGAGCCGTGGACCGAAACGTAGACAAAATCACTTGTTTTAGAATGCGACCGGATAGAAATTAGATACAGTTTAACGTGGTAATATTGTAGTTGGAAAAAAAAATTATTAATTTTTATTACGCAAAAATGTTTCCTAAAGTAAAATAACTGCTTATTTAACGCGGAAACTTAAGAAAGAAAAGAAGAAGGAAAAAAGCTTTACTGGCGGTCAAAACCAAAGAAACATTGTACAAATGTTTGAAATACCTCTTTCAGGAAAAAATACCCCTAGGCCTTTTAACATGGAACGAAATTGAAGGGGGAAAGAGCCATAAAAAAAACGTAAAAACATGTTTAATAGCATGAAAACTGTGATAATACACTTTCTGCAATTTTCGATCCCGGTCATTTCGCACATAGACGCTTCTACGCTCGACCAAAAGACTGGGATACTTTTTCGTTTTTCTTATCATAAATTATTGAGATAAAAAGTTTTAAATAACTTATGAGAAAGACAGAAAAATAAAAAATGTGCTTAATTTAGAAAATGTAATAAAATGTCTCTGTAGGATGAAGATAAAAGCCTTAAAAAAATAAATACACCTACACCCACTCTTTGAGCACAACTCCACTCGCACGGAGAGAGAAAAGGTGTTTTCAACTTGGAAAAAAAAAAGCACTTAACTTATTTAATATGAAAGAAAGTTTTTCAAATCATGAGAGAAATTATATTCATGTAGGAAAAAAAATCTCGTAAACTCGAATAAAAATATAAATAAATTAAAACACGTTACCACGTAGAAACTGAATGAGAAAGGTCGACAATAACCGCTTGCCCTAGGCATTAGCATACTGTACAAGAATTAACCAATAAAAATAAACTTTGAAATCTTTAGGAACAAATTCCGGTGCTCGTCAATATTTACAGTAAATTCAAAACCCTTCAACTGCGAGTGCGATACAGTGTCACGGCATAAGAAAATGTATTTAAATAATTATTATTATAAAGCGATTTTTTTTCATACGATAGCGATTTTTTACGCTTAAAAAGTTGACTTTGGATCATTAAATTGATGCATAATAATAATTTTTTTTCTGTCTTACTAATAGAGTAAACTCCTGATAACTATCGCAGGCGATAAAGTATATAAATTAACACGAAAATGCTATTGAATAATTTATATTTACAGTAGGGGGCCTTTACACATACAGTGTAGCCTACAGTTATAAGGCTAACTACATGTACACAGATTTCATAATAAACATAATTTTCTCTATTTACATTACTCGTTTGATGGCTTATTTTTTCACAAATATAAAATCAGTCAACTGTTTTTGCTTAGTCGTGTTAAAACATCTTCAAACACGCAATAAAAAAAGATGAAAAAGAAGACCGCGGATAACCCGCTTAGAGAATAATTACCGGTATCACACTGAATCACTTCAGTATGAACGATTTTTGTCTGCATTCGGCTCATTTCGCTGAGTAGACAATTAAAATAATTATGGAACGATTCATAATCATTTCATTAGATCAAGATTCAAGTACATGTAGCCTACTGTATTCCTACCCTATTTTTTTTTTTTTTTTTTAACTCCCACTGACTTCTCATTATTTTCGCAATCTATTGATCCACATTTTTCTACTCATCAAACGGTGATTTACCGTACATCTAAATGTGACAGAAACTATGCAATACTTTTAATGTCAAGTGCCATTCATAGCGAATAGAATGAGATTGATTTTTATAGAGTAAAAAAAAAAAAGGTTCCTTACCAATGCACACTGTATCCTGTATTTGCGTGCAGTTGTGCAGCATAACCTGTTGTTTCCTGCACACGCTGCACGGAAAGCACTCGAGCTGAGCACTGAGCAAAGATGAATAAGTTCCCGGCCGGCACTTCCGGCACACACTGTTTCGGTGCTGGGTACATGGCGAGTGCGCCCCCCAACCGTGCGGGCACAAGTCGCAAGCCCTGCACCCGTCATTCCCCACTTCGCCGTCGTCGTAGTAGAAGTCGCGGTCGCACTCGCACTCCGTATCCCTCGTCACGTCGCAGCGCCGCTTCACGTGGCGGTTGGGCCCGCAGCGGGCGCAAGGGCGGCATAACAAGCTGGCCGCGTCCAACGTATTTCCCTCGCCGCACTCGGGCAACAGCACCGCGGATACCTCGTTGGCCATCGCCTCGCTACTACGGTTAAACATGGCGTCTCCTCCGCGTCTCGATGCGAGTGATTCCCAAACTGTGGATTTCGTGTGGGTGGGGCTTGTTCATGCCTCGGTGGGCGTGGCTTTACTGAAGCCGGTTTTTTGACTTTTCTTCACCAGCCGCCGCTCTCTTCTTTTGAAGACAGTTTCCTTCTTTCTGGAAAGTTTAGATACCGTCATAAAAACATAAAAGAAAGTTCCTTTGAAGAGAAATTATTTTCTCTTCATCTTAGCTGTTGCATGTGGTTCCATTTCTATCAGCAACTTTATTTTTTTAATAACGAAAACCACATTTATTTAATAACGAAAAACAATAATTGCTTAACAATTTGCTTTTAAAAATTTTCAATTCAAATTTACAGATGCAGTACTGTAACTGAAAATATCTGATATACTGTAATTATTAAGCTGCATGCTACAATAATGACAAAATAATGCTGTTTAATAATATGTTCAATAAAACGTTCCCCTAAAGCTGGCTTTACTTCTGGCTTCAGGATGTGATAATTATTACCGGACGGCGGTAGCCTACAATTTTACAAATTATTTTCTGGAGAATAAAACAGAGTTTTTTGCAGTAGAAAAAAAAAAATAAATAACAGAAATATACCGGTAGTGTGTATTTAATTAAAAACTTAGATATTATTTCACATTTAAAAATGATGGCATTTTTCCATCCAAAAAGAATTATTAGTTTTTAATGGAGTTAACAACATTTTGCAAGTTAATTTTAGATATAATTTTATATTTTTTTTAGTTTTATTAAAATAATTATTACTGACACTTCTATTAAAAAATTCGTAATTTTTCATAATATGGTACCGGTATTAATATACAGTACCAATTATTTGGAAATTAGAAAGAATCCAAAAAATTACAATTTAATTTAACAATAATTTGTAACTAGTACTGTATTTCCAAAATCTATGTTTTCACAATAATTTGAAATCATTAGATTTTCACATTAAAAAAATTCTTAAATGACAAAAATAAAAAAAAAAAATTATAATTCGGGAATTTTTATTTCTATTATTTTATCTGATTTTTAAATCTTTCTTTGATTATTTTTTGACAGGTAATAATCATAAGGCTACAGTATTATTTTCCTTATTTTCTGTCGTTTGTGAGCGGCCCTTACTGAACAACGCCACTGTTTATAGATGACGTAATAAGTGCTCACCTGGAAAGACAAGCAATGAGCGATTTGCTGCATCTATGCATGGCGAGATCACCGCGATCAGCTGTGCGTTTGCCTGGATATTTTGATGGATAGGAGTAAACCGCTTGTATTGGAGAAGTTAGCCTACTACTCACAAATTCTAAATTTATCAAGAATTAATGGTAAAGTATCACTGTTTTTAACAATTTAATTATTGATAAAAGCTAATTATATATCAGGTACCAGCCGTAATTTAATTTAATGCGATGAATTTATAGGTAAACCCAAGAATGTGCCTTGGATAAGTCACCCTAACTCACAGCGTGAAGATTGCTCAGAATGAATCTGTTCGGATTATTCCGTGACGTTAATACGAAGGCGCAAGCAGTTGAATATTTGCAAGACAAAAAGGTTCTTCACCAACGTCGCATTTGCCGAAATGGGCACGAGATGGTTTTACAACTAACAGCCAAGAACGACAGATGGCGATGTCGCAAAGGAAACTGTCGCGTAGACGTTAACTTGAAAGTGGGCACATGGTTCGAAGGTAGCAACATGCCGTTGGAAAAGATAGCCTGGTTTATTTACTGTTGGTGTCAACAGTATACTAGTACCAAATTTTGCATCAGCGAATTAATCATGTCGGGTACAACCTGCACAGATTGGAAAAACAACCTGCGCGAAGTGTGCGCCAAATCGCTTCTACAGAGTCCGACGCAAATCGGCGGCGAAGGATTGACGGTAGAAATTCACGAGTCGTGTTTCAGTCATCGGAAGTATAAAGTCGGCCGTGTCTTCCCGCATCACTGGGTATTTGGAGGAGTGTGTCGAGAGACCAACGAGGGTTTTCTCTACGCCGTTCCTGAGCCGACGGCTGAGACACTACTCGAGGCGGTGAGTAAATCAGTGAGGCCCGGTTCTAATATAGTGAGTGATCTTTTTAAATCCTGCGGGGGTAGCGATCTCTTGCCTCAACATTATAGCCTCAGCACCATCAACAAATCTCAAATGATTTTCACCAACCCAACGACTGGCAATGAAGTGGAGGCCATGTTTTCCGTAGCCAAAAGACCCAAACGAGGACTGGACTCCTACTTGTGCGAGTACTTATGGCGGAAGAAACACGAGAATGTGGTTCTTGTCGATCAAATTTACAAAGATATTGCGTCTGTTTACCCGCTAAACGATGTTATGCAGTAGATTATTACCATGTACTTGCATTCTATTTCCCCTTCATATTTTACTGCACTGAATTTTACATTTTAATATTTTAGGTTCAGGAACACAAATAATTATGTTAAACCTAAGGATTTCCATACAGTAATATTGTCAAATGATAATACTGTATTTAAAAAAAACGATTTTTGATTTTTATAATTATGCCAATTATAGATGTACGCATTGATTTAATTTTACAAAGTTATTATCAAAATTAATTCTTCAAGTAGATTTGTAGATTTTTATAAAGTTTATACTATTTTTAGTTTTGTATTGGCTCTTTTTGAGAGAGACTGTCTCTTTAACTTTAAGCTATCGCCAGGAAAAACCAATGATGAGCGACATGCTTCAAGTTTGCATTGTGTGATTTTTGGGATCAGTTGTGCGGATTTTTCTCGGAAACTACCGTAGCTTTCTACCTAATCAGTGTTTAAGGTGCTACTGTCAAGCATTTTAAGGTATTGTAATGTTACAGTGCTGACGTTAAACTCCACAAATATTATGGTTAGGAGGCTATGGTTGAACCGTTAACTTGTTTATAAGACAATTAAAATTTTTAATAAATGAGTTCATCATTATTATTCATTTATATTTTAATAATTATATTATACTTTATAATCACAGTTTTAAAAAGTTAGAAACTTTTAAAGAAATAGTTGCAAAGACAACCTTTGATGTCTTACACCTGCGTAACTTTTATATTTTTAACATTCCTTTTTTTTTATATGTATAGACACAACTGAAAATTCAAATTTTCTCAAAGCCACATTTTGAAAGAAATAAAGCAAACCGTACCAAAAAAAAAATAAATCCGAAATTATATGAAATCATCATCATCGTCAGCATGAGGATACCACCCATATGTCAGGCTCGCATTGTCTGGAAAAAGTATCGCCGGTCTACTATGTATTGGCCACAAACGTCCAATGCAGTGATTCCTCCTTGGATATCCCCTAATAAACTTTGACAAGTCCGAATAATGTGCTTGAAATTCACTTTTCCAATTCACTTCGCTGCGGTCATCGTAATTTTGCACCTGACCTCGCATTCGGTATTTATTTATGTTAAATAATCTTTTCCACAGTGCATTACAGTTTCCTATTTTGTTCAGCGCTGAACAAGTGGAAGAAATTCTACACAAATCTTCATGGCCCAACATTTTCAGTATTTGCATCTAAAAAGGAGTTTCTCTCGGTTAGGAAGTTATAGGCTACTTATTTAGTTAATATAAAATGCTTACTAAACATATCTCTGGTAAATGGTCTAATTGTGAGCGATTATAACTTCCCAAATCTAAAAAAAAAGAAAATAAGAAAAATATTCTTAAAACAAATAAAAACTAAAAATATAAACCGTAATGAATTTCGACAATTAATGGATAAACGATATCATCCTTAAATTGTTTTGATAAAGCCGGCAACTGTTGATAATTATTGAGCACGGAAAACGACCGCAATGATTTCTTTCGGATAAAAAATGGAATGGGAATGGTTGAAAAGCAAAAAAAGGTGGAATAAAATCCTAAAATATAAGAAACAAAGTTAAATCAATCTTAAATTTTCAAACAACGTAAGTTAAATAATAATTATTTGCGATTCGCTTTACCGTTAACAAATACTTTATCTCCTAATAAGTTTACAACTAATTTACAACAACTGCTGGCATCTTTATAAATATATTCCATCATCACAGAAGCATCATTTTCTTCTACGGAACTCTAAATACACAATGCAAAACTCATTTAGTTTCACAAATAAATATATTAACATTATTTTATGTAGTGTAATTGGCACTTTAAAAGTGAAGCCTTCCTCCTTCATTAAAACTCTGATCACAATAAGTAAGGCTCGATAATCGTTCGAAACTGGAAAAAGATGGAGCTCGTCAATGAGACTTTTAGGAAATTTATCTTTTTCCATTTCTCGAATTAAGTGCACTTGGTTGTAGTATCTATAAATTAAAAAAAAATTTGTCAAAACAAAATATTAACTTAACCAATACTATTAAGGAATAAAATAGTATTTATTAAGCTAATACAATGTGTATATGATGACCTGTTAACAATGCTTTTGGTTTTTAATTTGCATTCCGTTGGCTTTTGCGTTTCGCTTGCTCGATCGATCTCAATGCTCTCCGTTTCTTCCTGATTGACGTTGCAATAACCGTACTCACTCGACGCACCTTTTTTGCCTTTATTTTTTTCATTTATAGCCTGCAAATTAATCAGACAAATAAACATTGTAGTATAATAACGTTAATTTGATTGACAAACGTTAATAATTTGTTGTTCAGTTAACAGGTACAGCAGGTCTCCAGTAACGATGCCAAGCGAAGCCACACTCACGCCGTCGTCCACAACTTCAATCGGCGCTTTACCATTTAAACTTAATTCGAACTGAGACCTTCAAACGAAAACATAACGTGTTATTTTTAAATACGATAATTTAGAAAGACTAATCAAGACATAAACATTGGCATAATTCTACCTTGACAAACGCAGCAGGTACAACTTTTCCAACTCAGTCGCGATTTGTTTAAGTAAATCTCCGTAACATCTCTTCGTATCATCCAAATCAACTACAAACGATTCATTTGTATTTGATATTTTAATTTTGAGGCGCATAGTAATATTATTAGCTTTCTCACCAGTCAAATTCAACAAATTTAAATCGAACTACAGTACTTTTTCAATTTAAACACAGCACAAAAAAGGTCAACTCTGACGTAGTCATCCGTAATTTCACCTCGAATGAGTCTGCTCCATTTACAGCAAACATGTGTTGTTTACGTCACACGGCTTAAGACAAAAATAATTATTTTGTGGTCGTTCATAAACGTTATCATTAGCCTACGGATGCGCAACATTAACGTTAGGTTTTGTACATTTTTAAATAAATAAAAAAAAACTTTTAAAATCTCAGTTAGAGCTATTGATGAGTTACGATTAGTTGAAACGTGATAAATAATATTAATTAATTTTTTTTTTCAAAAAACTTTATAATTTTATCGACTTACATAATTATCAGCATTTATGAGTAGCCCCCCCCCCCCCCCATTGACTACCTGGGACTACCTTTGAGTTCCAGGAATGACAAGTAATAAGCAGCTCGTGATACTTTTGAATTTTGAGAACGCTTCGATCAGCTGTGGGTTTTCCTGGGTATGAACTGAATTATACTGCCGGTTCTGTATTATTACAAATTTTTATTGTTGGCGATTTTTCCGAGATCTTTGATATTAAATTTATTAATTCAATTTTTTTACGGTATTTTTTTTTTTTTTTTTAGAAAAACGATTATTAAATGAGATTAAAATATTATTAAGTATAAGCTGCCATAGTAATAAGAAACTTTAAAATTTATGAAATAATTCACATATCGGTAAATCGAAATCGAGGATAATATTAAATTTATAAAGTTGAAAAGCTTAATTTGTATTATTATTGTTTTCTTACTGTATAATAGACTTCCTCATTTAAAAAGCCACGAGATCAAAAGGTGAGTTAGATTTATATTGATTAAGTTTTATTTTCAATATTTGAGAAATTTTCGGTTGTCAAAATCAATACCAAAAACCATGAATTCATTTTTTTTTTTTTTGTTTTTTCAAGTTTTTTTTGGTTCAATAAAGCAAACTCAATAATATATTTCTCGCAATTGTACACACAAAATACAGTTTTTCCTTAGAAACAATAAGCCAATAAAAAATAAAATTTCTTAAACAATATAAAATGCGATATAATTTTCTAAAGATACTCATTTTTGTCTAAAGAATAAGAATGGTTTATTTCGTGAGTTCCTCTCTTTCTGCCCTTGACCACATCCAAGCCACCGACAATAAGAGCAAGAGGAACATCTGGCTCATCCTATTTTCCCTCGTAACTGCATTGGCCATCTTTCAGACTACTGACGTCGTCACTTCGTTTTTCAAGTATCATTTTTCTTCATTCTTTAATAATTTTGTGTTATATTTTTATTCAAGCTTTTTTTCCGAAATCTTATTTAAGTAGAGAAATAAATAAATCTACTTAATTTTATTTGTAAAGGACTGTATGTTCAAATTCAGTTTTTTCTTGAATTTCAAAGGTTATCGATGGAAGATTTCGAATCAGAAGAAGCTACAACCGGAAATGACGTATCCGTAAGCGTGTGTTTTCCTATGAATTCGAAACGCTTACCCTGGTTGAAACTCACTACCCCAATGTTAGATAAGGTTAATTATTTATTTGTAATCTTAATTAAGCAATCAAAATAATTATTATTGAGAAACGTTTTTTTTAAATAGTTTAAGAAGCTGAACGCGTCTTGCGACGTGGTAATGCCTTCGCCTCTGTGCCAATCGGTGTTGACCGATAGAGAAAGGTTTATAATAGGAAACCACATACCAATGTCCACCGGATATGAAACGGATTATGATATCGACCAACCAGAAAGATGGAGGCATGTTTATTTTAAAATTTTATTTTAAGGGTGTTGTTGTTTACCAAACAACTTTTAATATTGGTTTCTGCGATTTTTAACTTTTAGTGATCGAATCTTTTTCAATAACTTGAAGTTTGGAAATTGCATCACCAACGATTTAAAGGATATAGAAACGAGTAATAGACTTTAATAAATTTATAAGAATTTACTTTTATTATTTATTCCATTAATGGTTTTTATTGTTAATTGTCTATAATGTATTAAAAATAAAGGTTTACAATATGAGCACCGAGAATATCAACCAATTTCAGTGGTTTTCCATCAACGAGGTACTCCTCCGGTTTTTCACAACAAAAATCTCTTCATCGTTCATCCAATCAATGAAACTGTAGTAACGAATAAATTTACGGTATACGTCAAAAAAGTAAGCAAAACCTGAAGTGTGACTCTCACTTAACGCATTGTGCATGAGTTTCTACGTCAAAACCACATTACAAAAAATATGATTATAAAAAAAACTTTTATATAATAATTTAGATTGTATATGAAGAGAAGAGCTGGCCTTTCAACAGCGCATGCGTAGACCCCCAAACACCAATTGAATCGTTTGCAATCTTAAATCACAACGTTAATGAATCCACTCGATATAATTATTCCTTCGAAGTATATAAAAAATATGTTGCATAGTTTAAGTTTATTTATTAATATTATTATATATATTTTTTGGGGGGTTTTAAAGAGTTGTTTGGACAGATGTTTATTCAAGTTGACCAAATCTTACTGCAATTGTCTTTTGGAGCGGTCAATGACACAAACCAATGACCAATTGCTACCTATTTGTCCTCTACGTACACGCATATAAGACAAATATTCACTTTGAAATTTATACAAAACCCTTTTTTTTATTTCTAGATTGTAACAGAATACCTAAAATCAAGATGGACGAAATGTGCAATTGCAAACCACTTTGCTCGTAATTTACTCGTATAATAAAAATTAAAGTAATATCAATACAAGTTTAACCTTTAGATATGCAGAAATTTCAGTGGTTACTGACAATGGACCCAACTTAAATTTTAAAGAAAAAATAGTAAATAAGAAAATTATATTATTTTTTTTTTTTAAGTTAATACTATAACAATATTTATTAATTTTGGTAATCTGTTTTGTGAAGTACAAAATAGTAGAGAGCCTAATCCATGGTCATGTTTATAAACCAAACCTTAGTTTCAACAATTTAGCTGAGACAATGTAAGAATTGCTATTTCACATAATAATATTCTTTTACTTGAACTTCTGGCAAGCACTTTGTGCGTGGGTGGAGCACATTAGACGACAACAGTTTTATACAGTAGATAGGTTATATTTCGCTGCCAGTGGGAGTGCTGTTGCTTAAGGGTTCAATGGTTTTGAAATCAATACAATGTCATGTACTTACATTTTTCTGTTCTTAATATTATCATAGACAAGATGAAGTATTTAAGTCTAATCCAAATCCTATCTATAAAATATTAACTATTAAACAATCGATCGTTACTAAAACATCAAACAAACATCCACTAATCAAAGTAAGTCTATAAAAATTAAAGGATAATTAACGGGTTTAATAGCCAACAATATTTTATTAGTTGGAAGATGTTGCGAGTACCATTGGTGGAATCTGGGGTATTTGGATAGGACTCTCAATCACTGTCATTTTCTCCTTCTTCGTTAAACGTATGCCTAAAATAGACATTGATTACGCAACGGAAGATGAGCCTACTAAGACCACATCTTTAGAGAACATCATCCACTTGGGAGGTGTGATTGCCATAGCATCCCTTTTCTTCTGGCAAATGCATTTATTAATTCACGACTATTATCAGTACGTTAAGAGTTAATTAAATAGTATTTAGGTTGCCATCTATTGATTTGGTTATATATTTAATCGTTTTATCTAAGGTTTAATGCGATTCAAGTGAAATCTACTGAAATCCAAGACTCTGCATCATTTCCCTCTGTTTACATCTGTTCAAATGGCAAAATATTTATTAACCAAGAAATGTTAGAAGGAAATGTTGTACTGAAGGATAAAATCAACCGGTTAAGAAATTTAACGGTAGGTCACAATATCTCCAAAGAAAACTCTCAAATTATAGTAGAAGCTTTACAATTTTTTATAATGGAAAGATTTTTGCTCTTGTGAATTTCTTGTTTTACAAACTTGCTAATCATGTAGGTTTACCGTTATTTTTATTTAAAGAAAAATCTACATATATTTATTTTTTTTTTGATTAAGATCAGCAACATGTTATGCAATACTGTAATAATTGAAATGATACTAGAAATAAATATTTATTTACATTTCAGTTTCTTCCACGAGAATATATTGAGTTTTACCAAAACCAGTTTAGTGAGGAAGAAAAATTGTTGACGAGTCCAAGCATTGAAGATTTTATTAAACAGTGTGAAATTATAACCGATGGAAGAAAATCCTTTCCTTGCAAGTACGTTAAAATAATTTAATAAGTTATTAGTTGCGCGTTTAATATCATTAAAGCCCGCATATTTTTAGGTCAAGAGAATTCAAATTCATAGTAAACTTCACACCTACTGTGTGCGCAATTGTCGACGCAATCAATCCTACTCATTCGAACATTAAAGGTACTTTTTTAGGATGCACATTCGTTTAAAAATCGTTTAAAAATAAAATTGTTTTTAAAATTAAATTAAATGAGAGGGGGGGGGGGGTGTGGAGCGGTTATTAAATTTTTATAAATTACATGACGTCATGCTCATGGCCTTAAAGCTTAATCCACAATATACAAAATTAATACTATTGTGATTAAAATCATTCAAGTTTATTATTAGATTTTGAGGTTTAATGTTTTACAGAAATAAATTTAGAACTGAAAGTTCCATGTAGCGAGTTGTTTGTGGGCTCGGAGCATTTTTTAACAGTTAGTTTGGATCCTTTATCAATGGCAAATGTCGCTGAAGGAAATAAGTTGGATCAATTTCACATTTTGCCCGGCGATCTCGTCAACATCAAATATTCTTTGGTCTGCAAACATTGCTTACGTTCACTTTACAATTAAATTAAACTAAAGATTTGAGTTTAGACGGAGATTAGGAAGCTGCCTGCCCCTTATGTCTCAAAATGCATCGAAGAAAGCACCAAATACACCATCTGGCCGGAATCGATTGAGAAAATTGGGCAGTCTTTCAACTATTCTTACAACTTTAAAGTAACTATTCTTCATTAATTTCTAATGTTTGTTTAGAGCTCGACACACATTAAATTCGCATCACTTTTAAATTTTAGAAGAGAATTATTAATCTACAGTCTAATTATAATATATAAATTAATAATTGTATAATGTTAATGTGTTTTTATCATAATGGCTAGAGTTGCATGATCCTATGTTTGGAGAAAAAGCGACGCCAGCCTATTAATAGCGAAGGTAAATATTTTTGTAAATGTTTCAATTATGCTAAAACTAAAAAAACATACTGTATTATCAAATAATTGCCGTATACATTTACGCTAATGTGTGTTTTTATTATAAATTATTATTTTTTTTTTCAAGATTTCACAGGCAAAGAAATTCAAAAGTCATTTGGTAATTGTTATTAAGGTTGATTTTAAATTTAGTTTAAATAATTAAAGTGTTTTGATTAAAGTTTACTAATAATAATTGTGTCCCATTTTAAGATTTAATAGGCAGAAATATGGAAGAGTTATTCGGTAATTAGTATTAATGTCATTTTAAATTTTTTCTTTTTTCTTATTTAATTTTAATAAAATTTTAGATGTGACATTCGATGAGTTATCAATATGCCAGTGTAGACAACCCTGCAGGTGAATATTAATATTTTCACAATAATTAGTAAAATATGCTTAATGCTAAAAACCAACAATAATTGATTTTAAATGAGTAAAAACTACTTTCACTCTCACTCTTCATCCATGTTTTAATATTTAACAAGCCTTTTTTATATAATATACGAGTACTGTATATATCTGCATACTGTATAATAAATAATGCTGCTTTATTCACAATTATTTTATTAAAGCATTATAATACAGTATGTTCATTATATATAGCCTACAGTATAATATTATACAATCAATATTTTTTTTATTTATGTGAATAGAAATAAATTATATGACATTAAAACTGATCAAGTTTTCAACGTGTTTAAAGATGTAAGTTTAATTTACATTAAAATGTGCACTAACATAAGGCCCCTTCTACTTCTTGACAAATGAGGAGACTGAAAACCCCACACACCTTCAAAGATCCAAACTATTGTATTATTGTAGTATTCCAGGAACAAATAATTTTCGATATTAATTAAAAACCATTCAATTGATCTTAACTAGGTATTAAGATCTGCGTTAAATAATATAGAGTAATACATAAGTTATACTTTCTTGCAATCGTTATAATATTATGTTCGGAATTTTTGGTCCCCACACAATGAATTGAAGTAGCACTACTGGTTAAAACTAACCAGTAATTTAAATGCCGTTAATAATTATTGATGTTTTGTTTTATTAGAGCAATCTTACAGATACTAGGAAAATATTGAATTTTTTATGGCAAGTTAAAAAAAAATTAATTATTCTGTATATTAGATCTTACTTTTTTTAAAAAATTTTGTTTCGTGTTTAATTTATTTTGTTTTTTGCGTAATCGCTATTGATATTGTTCTATTGAAGTAGAACTAGTAACCTATAGTGAAACTTAATTTTAGATTTTTTAATTTCAGGGAAGGTCACTCTGTTGTTCGAATTCAAAAAAATTCTTTACAAATGACTGTGCTTACTGAAATACCAAAAACACAAGTAGGTCCTATAGCAAAGGTTTCAATTTGGACCTACCAGGATTCAGAAACTTCTGTAATAATTGTGTCCTTTGTATTTAGCCTTTTTCTCTGGTGGCCGCAATTGGTGGCATTTCTGGAATATGGATTGGTCAATCTTTACTCAATTTTTTCATTGAGCTCCAATTATTTTTCTGCAAAACTTTAACTAAATTTATGCAATATTTAAAACCCTTGATTAGTTATTGTAGACATTTGAAAATACCTTTAATTAGGAGTTCGATTTCGGCTTGGAACAGAGTTCACAGTTTTAAGCGGAAAAGCAGAAAATTCCTTTGGGCATTTCTGTTGACTTTTGGTTCCGTTTTTGCCATCTATCACACTTTGGTCATCTATTTATCTAGGTACAGTATATTATACTGTATTTTTGATTTATCACATAATATGTAGATAACACAAAATTAAATGGCTTTATGTTTTTACGGTTTATAAATAATTATTATGTAAATGCATAATTTATTAATTTAATTCTATTTATGCTTTGTTATTTTTTTTTATTAAGAATCGATATGAACAATGCGTCCAACAAAGAAATAAATAGAAAAAACTACGCTGTTACATTTTGTTTAAATAATTTAAAGAAGTGTAATGATTCTATTGAAAGTTTTGAAAAAGTAAAATTTAATGACTTTTGAATATTTTTTTTTTTAATTATTTTTAAAAACAAAGAATTTCATTTCGAGCTGTGATTCTACAAGCCCATCTCTATTTTTTCTGTCTCTTTTATCTGAAGAAGATAGATTCAAAACTGGAAAATCAATTGTTGACTATCTGATATTGCCAAGCCCTGACCAGTAAGAGAAACTATTGTGTTAATTTATTTACATTCTTTTGAAGTTATTAATTTGTTTAAATATCAGATATTTAATGTTGTTTAATAACTTGTATTACGGAAGTTGCGGAACATTTATATTCAATCACAACATCAGAGCAGGTCAACAATTCAATTTATTTAATGTTTAAAAATATAAAATCCCAGTTTTGAATATTTATAGAATTTTGGTTTCATTTGGAGTTTTGGGATGGAGTAGAAGCAGCTCCGATTCTAGTGGTCCACGAAGAAGGTGCACCACCGGTGTTCACACCTCAAAATATAATATCTTTAACTGCTGAAGAAATCCGCATTAAAGTCATTTCCAAAAGTGTAAATAATTTTGGTTTAGAACATTAAACTATTACCGGTACTATATTTTTTTTTGATCGATTAAACAAAATATAGATTGATCAAAAATATAGTCGGTTTTTCGGTGAAAGTTGTGTTAACACACCACGTACAATTCGCTCATGGGCCAGTTTTAAATCTCCAGAGAAATACTTCTACAAATATTCTCAACAAGTTCAATAATCATGAGCTAACAAAAATTAAAAATTATTATAAGTATTAATCAAATGTTAATTTTTAGGCGTGTTTAAACCAATGTTTACATGAATTAGCAAAGAAATATTGCCAATGTATATTGCCCAAATCGATGATTCACAGCAACACGGAACAACTACCAATATGTTTAAGTATAAAACAATAATTTTAAACTACATGTATTACGATTGTAATTATTAAGTTAAACTTTTTAAAAATTGATCAAAAGGATGTAATGACATCCCCAAAGGAGAATTGAATTCGTTGTGCGACTGCAAACCATCGTGCGAGTATGCCAATTAAAGTTTTTAACTGCAAATTCTCACTCATCACTTTCATTCATTGTGACTAAAATTCAATTTAACTAGAAATTAACTTTTACACTAATTGAATTTTTTTTTCATTTTTGCTTTTAAAATAGTAAATCATTACTATAAAAATTTATTTTTATTTAAACAGAATGGTTGAGTTTCAAGCAATTCAAAAGTATTTAAAACCTGATACTTTTTTCAAAATGTCTGTTAAAACTCCAATAAAGGGTGTCATAAAGTACAGCGACTTAAAAATCAATTGAATTAATATTATTATATTAATTACAAACCATAATTTTTTTTTTTATGATATTAGCATAATTAAGGACATTTTTATTGATAGCCAATTGATTGTGACAGAACGACTGATTAAAGAATCTTCGATTAAAGTTGAATTAAATATTAATTGTCAATTATTAATTTAATTAATTTGCATCTTGTTTTTCAGCTGGAGAGTTTGTTGAGTGCGGTGGGTGGAGTGTGGAATATGTGGGTGGGATTCTCACTCAGCGTTGTGTTTTCTATAGCCATTGCATTCTGCTTTAAAAACCTTAACAATTCAAATTCGAAACTCATTTTATTCTTGCAAAATGTCATTTTTTTGTCTGCCATTTTACTATTTGCAGCCATGTTTATTGTCCAAGTTTATTCAACTATCGAGGAGTATTATCAGTAAGAGAATATTAAAAGTTCATTAAGAGTAAATTAGAGGAAATCAGTAATCAATAAAACTTTGATAAGCTTTTCTTTCAATGTATTTTTTTTAACAACTAATTGTTTTTTCCAAATTAAACTTTTGTTTTGAAACAAAATTTATGTTTATTTATGAAAGATTTAAAGTGACTGAAGTCGTTTCAACCGAAATCCAAATGTCAACAGATTTCCCCACAGTTTACGTCTGTTACCCGGTAAAATGTTGAATAATTTAATTTATCAATTCAATCGTCTTAATTCAAATATTTACATTTACAAAATCATTTTTTTAAATTCCTATACATGTACTGTATTAGGATAACACATTTAACTGTGGAAAACAGAGGTACAGTTCAGTTGCTGGGGGTCTTCCAGAAGTAGGAAAATACATTGTGGGTTGCGAATTCCATTCTCAAACAGGAAACAAACATTCTTGCGGGTAAACTGAGTTTCGGTTTCTTACCCGAAATTCCTCCTTGGTCAAATCATAAATACATTATTTTAGGATGAAAAGTATCCGGTTTAGAACATACTATGACAACGTAAACTGCGCAATTGTGCAACCAATTGACTTAAATGATAAAAACGTGAGAATAACAGGTAAATTTATCACGTTGAATTAGGTCTAAAATTTTGATCCTGCGCCCCAGAAATCTAGTTTTATTTGATACTTTTTATTTTGCTTAAAATTTAATTTTTTTAAAAACAATTTTAAACTTGACTTAAAATCTTTGTTAATTTTACTTAAAAAAAGTTTTAATTTTTCCAAGGAAACATATGATTTCCAACATATGATTTTTGAGATTGCAGTCGCAAAGCCTCAAAATTTTTATGTTCAAGGTACTCCAATGAGCTTAGCCCGCCTCTGAGGTCAGCTATTGTATGACAATAGCTATGATATGAAATTAGATACCGTAACTTTAAACTAATAAATTATTTTTTCTATGAAAAAACTAAAAGAATTTAATAATTATTTAGTTATCAAAAAAAATTTTTTTTTTTAGATTTACAGCTGGAATTAAAATTTCCAATTTTACCAGTAATGGCCGATGCCACAAAACTCCTGGTTACTTTTAATCCATTTGCCACTTTGAGTGTAAATTTTATTCAGCTGCCCGTTGACCAAATTTACGTCTCTCCTGGAGATTCAGTCGACGTCCAATTCTCTTTGGTATTAGAATAGAATTCATTAATAATAATAATACCGGCATAGTACGAGTATTATCAGTTCGTTCATAATACGGTTTTCTAGACTGAGAATAGACGACTTCCCAATCCATATAGGTCAAAGTGCATGATTGAACTTAGTAACAACTACACAGTGTGGCCAGATCGCATTAAAAATTTTGTTCATCATATAAACTACGTGTATAACTTTGAGGTTGGACAAAATTATGCTTATGTTTTATTTTAATTTTGATATCTACGTTGTTTATTGTAATAAAAAAATACATAACTTTCTTTTATAGGATTGCCTTTATTTCTGTTCACAAGCAACAATAAGTAATTTTTATGTGATTTGTTTATCCTTACAATTTACTCGTTCCTTATAATATTATTACTTAATAGATATGGAGGAGTGCAAGTGCCGACTTCCTTGCAGGTAGTTTTTACTTAATAATGCCAAAGTTAAAACATTCATAAATTATATTAAAAAAAATTAATTTCAGAGATTTGCAATACAAATTTGATATCGTTCAACAGGAAAACAAGACAATTAAGGTATTTATAGTGCATGATTGTACTCGTACTTCCAATTTCAATACTTTCTTTTAAAATGTTTTATATAATGAATTTTTTCGTCGAGAATTAATTAATGTGTTTATATTTACAGGATTTTATGAAGCGATTTAATATGGATAGCTGGGGAGACAAAATTTATATCAGGCAATTATTGTTATTTATCAAAATATTATGAAATTGGGATTATAATTTACAATATAATTCATATAAGAACATTAAATGCCTCGGTTCGCATCCGTCAACCTCCGCTGAAGAAAGTCATCACTGAAAAACCAGTTCTCCATGTAAAACCTATTTTCCTTTCAAATTTTAAATCTGAACATAAATAAAGATTAACTTTTTATTTTTCCTTATAGTTAATATCTTTGAGCAGTCACCTGGGTGGAATATCCATGTTTTGGATGGGAATTCCTATACTCGCTCTTGCAATTAAATTTACTATCATTTTTTTAAATTTAACTTTCTATTAAAAATTAAGCAATCTTTCTTAAGCAAAAAATCACAACCATCAATAACTTAATTGCTATTTTTAATTGCAAAAAAAAAAAAACGTTTCAGTTCCCTGAAGAGCCTAAACCAATTTAAACTGCACAAGTAGCAGAAAAATTATCTTGACACATCGCAATTTTTAAAAAAACACATAGATGTACTCTAATTAAAATATAATTAATTATAATGCTTCTCATTTTCCACCGATTTTAATAAATGCAATCGATTATGTACGTAAATGTTCTTTTAAAACTAAAAGACTAACAACTACAAATTTTCACAATGTTTTAGCTTACTATTACTATTTAATTAACGCATTCAGTCAGGAAAAAGAACATTATTGTAATTCGATGTTCTACTTTATTTATGTTGATTATAGTACTTTATTCCCATACATAAGTGTAAACTTGAATAAAACAATTATTGTTTTTAGTTAGGAGTAAATTTACTAGCTACAGTATCTCTTATTAATCTAAAAAATCATGTAAAATAAATTAAAATTAAAGCAAACAATTAATTGGATATTTGTTTCTCTAATTAAAGTTGCATCCCACAATTAATTGAAAACAGTTAAAACTAATATAATCTTCCGATTCCATCTTATCAAGGCTAGATAGTTCTTTAACTTTTTGAGCATGACCTTGCAATTGATTGCAAAAGAAATTGCTACTACTGTAATAGCATTACTAACTTCCAAACTTTAATAAGTTTTTACTACTAAAAATTAATAATATTGACCTTGTTTTTGAGCCATTGTTCAATGAGTGCTAGTAATCAATTGTTTTTAATTAATTTTAAATAGCTATAATGAGCGGAAAATAACAGAAAAATATAATTTCGTTTATAATAAATTTTTACGATTAAATTTAGATGTTTGTTTTATCACCAATGATAATATTATGGTGTTTTTTTTACAACTGAACTTGATTGATTGCTTCACTCGCAAATTATGATAAATCTAATTGGTTTTTATCTTGTAGGGTCCCTCTAAAATTAATGTCAAGCTTACTTATGCTTGGTATATCCAATATAATTATTTAATATTTTGCATTAAAAATTTAAATGAAATAAAATATCCGGATATAAAGTTTATACTGGTACAGGTATTTTAAATGATATATCTGGATAAAAAATTAAAAATTTTGAAATTGGAAACAAAATGTTAGTTAATTGTGTACTATAAATTTGCTTAAATTACAAAACCTTTTTTTCTAAATGCAAAGCATTGTGTTAAATTTTTTGTATTAAAGAATAGTGTTAAATGGCTGTTTATTGGTTTTTAGTTTTTTTTGTGATAATATCATTAATGGAATTGGGCATTGGAATTCAAAATCACAATATAAACAAGTACAATTAAAAATATATACTATGTTTGTATAGTCACAATGTATAATATTGTTATATTAAGTTTAAACAAACTTGGACATGTACGGATGATTAAGGCCATCATAAAAATTAGAAAACGTGAAGGTTAGTTTGTTAATTTTAATATACTGTATTACATCTATGATGATGTGTTAGTTAGTTATTTATTTACCCTACTCACCAAATATTTCACTTTGGTGAATTTTCTCAACAATAATTAGATGTATGTGGAGAATCTAAAAAAATATTGTAAAGTAAAGGCTTCAATTAAATTTAAAAAAAATAAGTTATTTTTTAAGCATATCTTGGCTATAGTGCAAACTTGTTTTTACAATTTAATTGCACAGTATCTGGGTTTTACAGTATTTTAAAGACAAAATTTGCTTGAAAAAGTTGTGCTTTTTTACATTTTTTACATTTACAAATAATTTAATATTCCAGTTTGAATTTCCTTTATTTCAGCAAATCCTCAAATTCAAAATCAGAATGTAAATCAAACAGTTAAAATAAAAGTGAAAAAAGAGAAAAAAGTGAAAAGAAAAGATAAACACAAATGGCAGCCATCAAAGCACCCTGCAAAAGTACAAGGTAAAGTATTTAAACCATTCTTATGATATAAAAAGTATGTAAAAGACACCATTGTCATTCCAGGTCCTGTTGGCTCTCCAGGTCTTACCGGCACACCAGGTTCAAGTGGTGTAGCAGGTCCTGCAGGCTCACCAGGCTCTCCTGGCCCTCCAGGTTCTAGTGGTATAGCAGGTCCTGCTGGCTCACCAGGCTTTCCTGGCCCTCAAGGTTCTGGTGGTATACCAGGTCCTGCTGGCTCTCCAGGTTCTGATGGTGTAGCAGGTCCTGCTGGCTCTCAAGGCCTTCCTGGTCCTCCAGGTTTTGGTGGTATAGCAGGTCCAGCTGGCTCACCAGGCTTTCCTGGCCCTCCAGGTTCTAGTGGTATAGCAGGTCCTGCTGGTTCACCAGGCCTTCCTGGCCCTTCAGGTTTTGATGGTGTAGCAAGTCCTGCTGGCTCTCCAGGTTCTGGTGGTGTAGCAGGTCCTGCTGGCTCTCCAGGCCTCTCTGGTTCTCCAGGTTCTGGTGGTGTAGCAGGTCCTGCTGGCTCACCAGGTTCTGGTGTTTTAACAGGTTCTTCTGGCTCACCTGGTTTTCCAGGCCCTCCAGGTTCTAGTGGTTTAGCAGGTTCACCTGGATCACCAGGTCTTCCCGGCTCTACAGGTTCTAGTGGTTTAGCAGGTCCTCCTGGCTCACCTGGTCCTGGTGGCTCTCCAGGTTCTGTTGGTATAGCAGGTCCTGCTGGTTCACCAGGCCTTCCTGGCTCTCAAGGTTCTGGTGGTACAGCAGGTCCTGCTGGTTCACCAGGCCCTCCTGGCTCTCAAGGTTCTGGTGGTATAGCAGGTCCTGCTGGTTCACCAGGCCTTCCTGGCTCTCAAGGTTCTGGTGGTACAGCAGGTCCTGCCGGTTCACCAGGCCTTCCTGGCCCTCCAGGTTCTGGTGGTTTTGCAGGTGCTCCTGGCCCTCCAGGTTCTGGTGGTTTTGCAGGTGCTCCTGGCTTTCCAGGTTCTGGTGGTTTTGCAGGTGCTCCTGGCTTTCCAGGTTCTGGTGGTTTTGCAGGTGCTCCTGGCCCTCCAGGTTCTGGTGGTTTTGCAGGTGCTCCAGGTGATCTTGGCACTCCAGGTTCTGGTACGCCACCAGGTTCTGGTACGCCTCCAGGTTCTGGTACGCCTCCAGGTTCTGGTACGCCTCCAGGTTCTGGTACGCCTCCAGGTTCTGGTACACCTCCAGGTTCTGGTACGCCTCCAGGTTCTGGTACGCCTCCAGGTTCTGGTGCGCCTCCAGGTCCAATGCCAATAACAGTTAGCCAACCTAATGGACAGCCTGGAGATTCTCCATTTTTACCAGATTTTAAATTGCCAAGGCTGGATTTTCCAGTTATAAAGTTGCCATACCATGATGGATTAAAATTTAATTTTGACAAACTCGAAATTTTACCCCATAATGGTGTACAAATCCTTCCTGATAGTTTGAATATATTCCCACATAATGAAATTAAACTTCCAATAAATGCACTTGAATTTTCTCCACATAATGGAATTGATATACAGCCCCTTAAAGTTGATTTTTGGCCGCACAACGGTTTTAAAATTTTAAATGATGCAATTAATATTGTACCACATGCAGGGGTAAAAGCATCTTAAATTTCATTAATACAAATTTAATTTCAATTTTCAAAATTTTATTTCTGTTATGTTGCTAAGAAAGAAAATATAAATAAAGCTAAACATGGTAAATTCATGCTATATTTTACAAAAAGTTGTATTTAAAGTCTTTTGCATTTTTTTGTAATACATATCAAAAATTTTAAATTAAAAGTGTATGTGCTTTCAAATTTTACAGTTTACGATTTGAAATTACCGTATTTCTTAAATAAGCTTTGTTGTTGTGATTAGCCAGTTGAAAGGTTTTTAAACTGCTGCTGAATTTGTGAAGTAATTATTTTTTTTATAATTAAATTATTTTTTTAAAAGAACATAAAACTATTTTTACTTCTTACTTATTTTTTCTTCATCTAAATAAATATTTTTTATTATATTGTTGTTGCTTTTTAAGCAAATTTTATTATTCCAGTAATTTATTTCATATTTTAATTAAATTTTAGGGGCAATTTTTACTTGCCTGTAAATTTAACTTTTAAGTAAAAATTAAATTAAGGTGAACATAAAGTGCTTTTATACTGTAAATATAAATTTTGTTTTCGTAAAAGCAGATTAATGAAAAAAATATAAAGTTAAAGTTTCCAAATAAATCTATCGTTGCATCGATTTGAGAGAGAAGTAAGCGCGTTTTTCGACTTATGAGGCTTCTTTATTTATTTTACAAACATTAGCAAATAAAATGCTGAAGTCATTTAAATAAATAAGCGTAGTATATAGACCTGCAGTTCATATATTTCCTTTTCATATTTCCAAAAACATTAGCAAATAAAATGCTGAAGTCATTTAAATAAATAAGCGTAGTATATAGACCTGCAGTTCATATATTTCCT